>JAXGGA010012358.1:0-39029 GCA_038373865.1 Uloborus plumipes | reverse complement strand
GACACTACATTTAAACATAAGTTTTGAAGTCGCCGAAAAAAACACTACATAGAATCATACGAAACTATAATTTAACTATACAGGGTGAGTTTGATCGAATCTGCCATACGAAAAGGGGTGATAGAAGAACCCAAGTGGAGTATAGAACCACCCATTAGCGGTGTCAATTCTTAACCGTAACCGAGTAATATTATATTTAAGAAAAATTCGCAAAAAAACAAAATTTTGAGAAAAAGACAAATTTCTAAACTTCCTGTCGGACCTACGTACAAAATAAGTACATATTTGGAAAGAACAGACAAAATCCTTTAAAATGACACTCTTTTCATCAAGATAGTCGCACTTCACAGTGAGTTACAAGCTTTCAAACACTGGAAACACTCAAAAATGAAATTTCATCAAACTTTTCAGTCAAAAATTTCAGAAACAACCGTATGAGCTACAACCAGTCAAATGCACCAAAAACTTTCCCATTTCACTAGCTTTCAGATGATACAACAGAAAATCATATTGGGCTTCAAGTTCAGCAGATATTCTGACTTTTGTTTGAAACAGTATGAAAATCGCCCTTTGTCAGAATATGGAAACCAGCAAAAAGTCAGACTTTTATGTTCTAAATTTTCTATTTCATGTAAGTGTACTGGTTTATTTATTCAAGAAAAGGAAAATTTATAAATAAATATTAAATTATAACACTTTATTAAGTTAAAAATCACAACAGAAGATAATAACACGTAGAAACAAAGGAAGCATTACTTTAACGCGCTGTCCACAAAGAAAAATTCAAAATTAAATGAGTTACACTTCTTCTTCTTCTTCTTTCAAATCCCCGGGATCTAGCAGAGCTAGATCAAGTCCAACAAATCATTCACCTTCAAAAAGTCAATGACAAGACCCGGTCTATCTCTTAAGTCTTCCGTGGACAGACCCAGGCAGGATAAAATGTGGTCTGGAGAAGCCTGCCCAGTGAAGCAATTTTTACACAAATCATATTCTTTAACTCCAGTGGAGTACCTGAGGGACTTGGTGTGTCCACTGCGGAGTCCTGAGATGGCTGTTTGGTACTGCCTGTTGAAATTGATTGCTAGACAGCCTCCTGGGCGATCGCTCTTGTACCAACTATGGCTCGGAGGATTAATCCAGATGTTCTTGATCCTGAGCTTGGTCATTGAGACGATCTCTGGAGAAGTAAGAGGCCCAGAGGGTGCCGTGTCTTCGGCAGCCCCTGCTTTGGCAAGGCTGTCAGCAATTTCGTTACCTGGGATGTCCACATGAGAGGGAATCCATTGTAAAAAAATGCGATGTGATTGGGAAAGGGTCTTGAGTTTTTTGAGAATGTTCGTGCCAGTAAGGTCTCTCACTTTGTGCCAATTACTAAGGTGTTCTAGGGCACTCCTACTGTCAGAAAGAATCCAGATTTCATCCGTGGGAGGGAGAGTCATAATTGCGTCAAGTGCTTCATCAATAGCAATAAGTTCACTACGAAAGACGGAGCAGCAGTCAATATTTCTTTTATGGATCTTTAAAGTTCCCCTTTGGGAAGTGATATAAATTCCACTGCCTGTACTGTTATCTTCATTCTTACTTCCATCCGTATAAATTTGGGTGGCATCCGTAGGAATATCAGAGATTCTCTCGAGTGCAACTTGCCTGAGAAAAGCAGGGATATCAGTTTGCTTGTTAACGGAGACTGGTAGGTCAGTGTGGAAAGAAACATTATCTAGGCCTTCCGAGGGATCGATACTCTGTTTAGAAAAATGATGTTCCACATTGCTTGCAAAGATATCTGACGCGTATGCTTGGCTAAATGGGCTATTTCTTTTAAGTCTTTGATTATGTTGCCAGGTTTCAAGAAATTCAGAGGTTCTGTTTTGCGACCCAAGACTGCGGAGTTTGTTGTAGTATTTTGTCATAATTGTACTTCTTCGAAGTCCTAGGGGTTGGAGGTCTGCCTCAAAAAGCACAATTTCACAAGGACAGGAATTTCGAAGGCCGGTAATAATTCGAGCAGCACTAAGCTGTATTCTCTCAAGTTTCTATGAGTTACACTAACATCTATGAGTACATTTACATGTAAACAATCCTCAAAATTTCTCAGAGCTACTGAAATTATCATCCCCCACACCGGATAGATGCCCTTGGCCTTTTAAGAGCAAAAACTACCGTCGCTCTCAATGAAATTTCATTTCTCATTTTTGCTACTGCTCCATCAAGCCAAATGCGCAAGTCCTGCAAACTGGTTGCATCTGAGCAGTAAACTGCTTGTTTCAAGAATCCCCAAACAAAGAAGTTCACTGGCGTCAGGTCTGGTGATCTAGGTGGTCTAGGCAAAGATTCTATAGCTTCGCATAAGATTGGACACTCCAACACAAATCAGTGCTTCTACTTTTCGACCACCGTCCGTCAAAGATTTGAAACGGGAAAAGCCAACATTTAGGAGATCATTTGGCGAAACAATTTTAGTAAAAAGAGTTTTACCCACTGTTGTGGCGATACGTCGCCAACGCGGGGGCATCACCATACGGATGGCCAGAGGGGCCCTTGCACGATAGCGCGATGCGCGATCGTCTTAAATAGAGAGGGGGGGGGGTCACATTTTGGGGGTCACGGGAGCATTTTAGCACGGGGGGAGTAAGTTTTCAGCGAAAGGCTGAAAATGGACAGGTTGTGTTGACAAAACTAACACTGGAATGAAATAGAGCGCGAGAGAAATAATAGAATAAGCGATGAGACCTTTAATAGCTCTCAAATATGTGTAAGAATTTTGAAATAATGCCGTAAAATGGTGAATTAATTTAAATATTCAATCTGTTTTTGAAAAGGAATTAAGCTGTGTTCTTAACAAGGGGGTCAGTAGAATCAGTTACAGGCAGCGCACTCGCATGTTTAGGAATCCTTTTTTTTTTTTGCCAGATTATTTCTTTCATTTTTTTATTTATTTATTTTTTTATTCGTTTTTTAAAGCGAATGTTTTGATGGACTTTGATCTTTATTGAAATTGCTTTGTTTTTAAGTTTTATTACACGGTACTGGTCCTGACACGTCTTGGTAACTCGCTATCACAATTACCAGTGGATGCTTTTTATGCTCTAAAGAGATAGGGGCGCAACGATAGGCATCTTCATTGAACCCTCAGAAAACTGGACCTTATGTCTCAGTTTTCCAAAAAGGGAGACCTTCTGTCCGAGAATCTTTTGCACGCCGGGTCTTATGTCCGCTGGATATTCTGTCCCTCGGATCTTTGGGGGTGGACCTTCTGTCCGCTGACCTTTTGGTTTCGGACCTTATGTCCGACCTCCCTTCATTGTTGGCTACTGGTAAGAAAATGATTTATTTAAAGAAATTCTGGAAGATACATGAAATGTTTATGATCAAAAATGTGAAAATATTAAAAAAAGAGTTGCAAGATCCTGAGCTACAGTTCTGTTGCTGTTAAAATCGGGGGGGGGGGGGGCTTGATTTTAACTCGGTAAATCGTAATTAAAATCTTACACAATAATATTTCTCTAGCTTGTTTTCTGTTACCATGCGAGAACGTCTTTATTTCTAAATCATATTCTATGATTTGCCCTTGATTTATAATTATCGTGCTGGATATTGGGCGAAAAATAGACCCACTGTTTATTTTGTGTCACTTTTCATTTATTCTTTTTTTTTTGCTCAATATTACAAGGAATAGCATACGAAAACTGATATGCAATGGCGCGGTTGGAGAGATCTTTTTTTTTTTGTTTAAACATAATACATTGCGTAAAACTACAAAAGTAATTCATCATTCAGCAAAAAAAAAAAAAAAAACTTTACGCTTGTTTCTCTTTTTTTTTGGGGGGGGGGGCGCTATTTTCCTAAAAATTACCGGAAAAATCGAATTTTTGAATTACTGCTCTCAAGCGCGAAAACTTCGAGCTGGTCAGCTAGTACTAAATTAGTGATTTACTTAATATTGGTCCATTTTATGACTGCAACATACGTTTAAAAAGCTCAATTGCCATGAAAAAAGGTTCCCTTCTTGTGACAGGGAAACAACCATGCTCGAAAAATACTAGTTTTTTCTTTACATATTCTAAACAGCTATTTCTTGGGTTTATTGTTATGCCATATGTGTAAAAGAATAGCTCTTAATTTTTATGAGTATATTACAGGGCCATATTTAAGGGGTGGGTTTTTAGGGTTCAAACCCCCTCCGAAAATTTTCAGTGACAAATTATGAAAAACATTTTTGTATATAATAGTTTTGTATTTATTATTTAATTTAACCACTATTTAATTTAAATTTTCTTATTTACTTTGAAACTGCATTTGAAAAAAGAAATTATCATTGCAAAAATTAAGCGTTTTTTCTGCAGTATTTATTTTTATTGTAGTTATTGCAAACATAATTTCTTCACGATACACCTGTTCCTTCAAATTTTTAATACTACTAAAAAAAAACACCAAAATTTTTCAAATTTGTAATTTCCAAACTCTATATTTAACACATCTATAAGTGCCCCCCCCCCCCCCTACGAATAGAAATTTTAAGAGTACTCCTTCGAATGCGCATATATGAGTAAACTCATCTGTCCAGATTTTTTTTTTCTTTATAGAAAATGTGAGTTTTTTTTTTTTTTTTAAATATTTTTCATATACCTACTCTTTTAACATCTATTGTAACAAAAATCAGCGGAATATAGTACAGTAAATCAAATTTCATTAACTTTATACATTTCATAAGAAATAGGTTTGCTAAAACCCTTCCCCGAAATTAAGGTTCGGCCCTGGTATATTATATTAACAGGTAAAAACTACATAAGTGTATTTCCACGAAATACACTCACCTTTGTCTAGTACGAGACGCCTTCACGCACGTTATCATTTCATTACGAATAATAATTTAAAAAGGTAATAAGAAAAATTTTGTTACTTAAGAAATTACAAACCAATTTTGTCATTACCTTTTTTAACTAATATTTTTAAATGAAATATATAAACCTTCTCGTGCAAAACAGACTTTCTAGTTTTTCGTAAAAGGAGCTGCACATAATTTTTGTTTTCAACTGCTTAAATTCTTATTTCTCAATAATTCAGACATGTTGGCACCTGCAATTTTTTTTCGTCATTGTTGCATCAATAGAGCAAAAATATTTATTAATTCATACAGTATATTATAAGAGGTTGACTTTGGATGTCTCTCACATGATCTATGCAAATGAATAGAAAAATTAATTAACAAAATTATTTAATAAACATATATGTGTATAAGGGGTGTATTTTTATCAAATGTAAAGATTAAAAAATGCTTTATCCTGTTTCATTTAAATATTAAGTTCTTTAACAAAATGTCGCTGAAATTATAGCTCCTGATTGCCCCGCATGTGACCCTGGAATGGTTCAGAATCGTCTTCGCGTAATGTTAAACAGTTAACAAGTATTAGAAAAAACATTAGCTTTACAGTAAAATTTCATGAATACGTTTCTTTTGATTTATTTATGAACTCAATTTCTTAATAACAACAAATAAAATTGATTAAGCAACTGTTAAAATAGGCATCATTGCTTTGAATATTTATCCTCTTTCCTTTCAAAATTTCCTTTAATTTAAAGAGGCCCACTAATATTATTCACCATTTGCATATATTTACATACTTCTTAGTTTTAACTTTCAACAAACATCTGCAAAAGTAAATAAATAATCGTACGAATTTAATCAATAATGAGTTGACTGTAATAAATGCTAAATTGCGTATATAGGGAACCAAAATGGGAAAACCTTCTCCAAAAGTAATTTCTGACTACTGCGTTGACGATAAGTTGCAGGGGAAGCTGTGCTAAAGATAATTTAGACCATTGTCTCAATAGTCCAAGGTGTTAACTGCTAGTAGCAGATGTACAGCATTTTGTGCAAGCTGAGCTTTATAGGCCCTAAGGTATAATGAGAGACCCCACTCGTCTATGCCTCTACACAGATGAACCAAACCCCTTGGCTGGTTTGTCTGTCTTGGCGGCAAAGCAATATAAATAAAGGAGGCACAATCGGTGGTGTAAACCAAACTGCTGATGAGGGTCGTGACAGCAACAAATAAACGTGAGTAAACGACCCATTGAGTAGTTGTTCTTCGGTTAGGTGCCATAAATCTGAACTTCTGATAAGGTGGGGCAGGGTCTCGTTCGTCTTTTTCAACATAGCCAAGTGCATCAAGTGATCACTGGAAATGAATAGGGATCCTGATCTATGCGAAATTTTACTTTTTTACGCAATCATGCAAAGAAATGAAAACTTCAAAGCTCAAATTTTAATGTTATAACTTTAAAATAAAAATTTCAAAAAATAAGAAAAAAGTAATAATAAGAAATCCATTTGAGAAAATAAACTCTTCCGGGCTAGCCGGGGATAAGAGAAAATATACATTTTTTTTAACTTTCTTTATTATTTCAAGGGCCAGATTAAGGCACGGGCCAAGGGCAACACAATTTGGGTGTTACCAAACCTGTAATTAAAGCGTTAAAATATTGCAGTAATTCTATATTGCACTACAGTAAGATGAAAATATTAAATATAGAAAAAAAACCCTTGCAATTGTAATCTCTTTACTGAAGTGCATGGACATAAACATGATATTAAGAGCAAGAATCTGAGAGAGTGTCACGCCTGTGATTCATGAAGTCTCAGATTTTTTCCAAAAAATTACCAAATGTTCATTATCTTATTAAAAGAGCAAATCCAGAATGTTTTGTTCTAAAGTTGAGTTATTTAGTTTTTATGGATCCCTAAAGATGAAGGTGCGGCATCAAAAATTAAGCGGATTTTCAAGACATGGAAGTTGCTGTGAGCCAAAACTCTTACCAGGAACTGTTGAACTCCAAATTTCTTTTTGTATATGGAATATAGAAGGTTCAAACTTTACAAAATGAATGTTAAGTTTGAGGTAAGTTGTTGCCGTAAGGTCAGTGAAGGCCCTCAAAACAAGGCATTTTTGACGTTTTTCAGCATTTTTTAGGTCCAAAAACAGCTTGTACATTTCACTTGCCTAGGCAAAAGTAGTGTCGTTTGAAAGACCAGTGTAATCACTTTAAAATAATGTATAAATAACCGAGGAAAGTTCAACGTGCTTTTAGTTGCGCAAGGCCGAAATATGAAAAATGTCATATTTTACGGATATTCAAACGGTCATAACTTCCTCTGCCAACAACATATTGAAATATTTTTTTGCCAATGTCATACTCTATTCTTTGTCTTAACAGAACAGTTGAGTCCTTTGAGGCGAAATGTTAAATTTTTTTTTTTTACAAAAAAATGTATTTTTTCCTGTGCATTTTTTGTAAAAAAATTTTAAGCATTTCGCCTCAAAGGACTCAACTGTTCTGTTAAGACAAGGAGTAGAGTATGACATTGGTAAAAAAATAATTTCAATATGTTGTTGGCAGAAGAAGTTATGACCGTTTGAATATCCGTAAAATATGACATTTCTCATATTTCGGCCTTACGCAACTAAAAGCAGGTTTAACTTTCCTCGGCTATTGATGCATTATTTTAAAGTGCTTACACTGGTCTTTCAAACGACACTACTTTTGCCGTGGCAACTGAAATGTACAAGCTGTTTTTGGACCTCAAAAACGCTAAAAAACGTCAAAAATGCCTTGTTTTGAGGGCCTTCCACTGACCTTACGGCAACAACTTAACACAAATTTCACATTCATTTTGTAAAGTTTCAACCTTCTATATTCCATATACAAAAAGAAATTTGGAGTTCCACAGTTCCTGGTAAGAGTTTTGGCTCACAGCAATTTCCATGTCTTGAAAATCCACTTAATTTTTGATGCCGCACCTTCACATTTAGGGGTCCATAGTAACTAAACAGCTCAACTTTAGAATAAAACATTCTGGATTTGGTCTTTCAATAAGATAATAAACATTTGGTAATTTTTTGGAAAAAATCTGAGAGGTCATGAATTAACGCATAATGCTAGGCGTGACAGTTTCTCAGATTCTTGCTCTTAATACTTTGTGATTTATTTTGCAGATTTTAAATATATTCTAGTTTTTCCTTTGCTAAAAATAAATGTTACTGCTAGTTAAAACCTATAATTTTAATAATTTAGAAAAATAGAACTAAATTTAATTTAAATTTATTAATGAACTAGCAAAAACACCCGGCGTTGCCTGGGTCAGTAATAATATTGAGAAACAATTTATATACTCACCTTTGTTTCTTTTTTCCTGAACTGAAGGAACTCAAAACTTGCCGCTTTGACGATTGTTAAAATGTCGCCAAATTTTTGGGTAAACTGTTTTGGGACACCTAGGATAATTTTGCTCCCCTCCTTACTTTATGAAAATACATTAAGTATTATTATGTCACTAATTTTTGTCAGAGAAATAGTCATCAAATGCTGATATACTATTGCGGACTATAAAATGACGTTAAAAGTTTTTGTCCTAATGATTTCGAAATTAATAGGAAACATTTAGCAATTATTTGTGCAAAAATGCAAATTAATGGTAATTTTAGTCTTGTTTAAGGGTTTTATTAATTTAGTATGTGCATTACTTTTCTTTTTGACATACTTTTAAAAAGGTTTTTAATGCATACATATGGAATCGGAAAACAAAAGAAAAGAAAAAACTCAACTTTTCAAATATGGGAGTATTATATCGATGATTAAGATTTTGCCGCAGTCGATAAATATCAGACAATAATCGTTTTATTTTGTTTACGTCGTGTAAAAAGTAAAGCATTATTACGTAGTCTTTGGCACAAAAACTGGTTTCAGTTGAAAAAATCGCCGAGAATCTCAGTTACTAAAATCTTGCACCAAATTTGGCAAAATTCCTGTTCAATCGAATACTAAGAAACTGCCCTATTATAAGTACCCCGAGAAAGTGACAAATCACCGCAAACAAATTTTAAAAATGCCGTTAAGTTGTATTTAAAGCTCCATCAAATTGGAAAATAATGAACCTAATCTATTTATTAGTTGCCAATCTCTTCTAGCGGTTACATTATCGATACTCTAAAACACTTATTTACAAAACTCGAGAAAATAATTAACGTAGTGAACAATCTTCTAATAAAGGAATACAATTTATTCTACAAAATAATATTTGCACGTCTCAAAGCAACTTAAAACTAAGACTACAAAATGTTTTAAGTAAAAATCATGATAAGCTCATTAGAGAGCGGGCGCGCGAGCGTTTCCAATGTCTATGTAAAAGCCTGGATATTAAATATGAAGCTGAAAAAAAATTACATTTTGATTTGACTTGAGAAAAGCCTTGAACATTTAATGCGAAAAGCGAAAATGATACACGCAATTCTAGCTATCGACAGGGAGTTGAGATGATACACTAAATACTGAATTAGTTTGTTGAAAGCCTTCGCGGATTTATGCGAAAAATGTACCTCAAATTGGAATGAAAAACGCGCTACCAATCGAACTTTTTCGAATATCGTTATAAATTATAGCCTATGTGTTATTCTGATGTATAAGCTACATTATGGTAAAAGTTTCATGAAAATCCGTTCAGTAGTTTTTGCGTGAAAGAGGAACAAACATCCAAACATCCAAACATCCAAACATCCAAACTTTCGCATTTATAATAGTATTAAGATTAATTAATATTGAAATTATTTTAATTATTTAATGGACATATATGGGTAAAATATCGTTTGTTCACATGTGCCCTTGTTTACATGTGCTCCCCTCTCCCCAATAATGTCTTCATTGTAGCATTAACACCAAGCAAGCAGGTAAATCGTAAAAAATTCATTCTTTTATACATCGAAACGTACCAAAACGCGGGCATGGATTCTGTTATTTTCGTGTAAAATTTGTATTGAGTTTACCCCCCCCCCCCACCCCCAATTCTTCAAAATAACCGGTCTGGGTAGGGATAAGGCAGAAAAGTACTGGAATTAAATTTGCTAATTCTCACGGATTTCATCAATTTCACTCTGTATTTGAAACGTCAACTTTTACGTAAAAACTTACCAGTAGAGAAGCAATTTGCTCCCGTCATAAAATGAAGGGGGATTTTTGGTGTTTAAGATAATTGTTATGAATGTACTTTTGAGTCTACTGAAGTAAAAGCTTTATTTTTAGTAACTTTTACACTAGTACATATACATCTTTAAAATTTTATAATTCATTATAATAAAAGCATTGTTCAACAACGCGGTAATCAAAGATGCAGTTTTAATTGAAGGCTCACCTTCATTTCAGAATGAAATTAGTTAAAAATAATTATATTTCACGTTCTAACTCGCTCTGTAATACTCAAAAAACAATTGTCTGATGCGGAAAATCAAAGTTCTATTTATATATAATGCTATTATTTGCAAGTATTTTGTCGTCCTCATGTTGGAGGATTAAGAAAAAAAAACCGCTTAGAACTGGAATAGTTGATGGTTAATTAATGCAGTTATTACAGAAATAGAATATTGCATTGTCATCGAGTTTAAGATACATCGAACTTTAATTGATCGGACCACAGGAAGATTAAGGACGAAAATTGAGTTTTAAATCGTGTTAAAAAAAAGTAATTCAAGACATAGGAAGATGTTTTTCTGCATGCTTGCTTCTAGCCAGCTTAACGGCCACTTTGTTTCACTTATTCAGAACCGATCACATGGTTATCAATTGACATGACGCTGTAGGTTCAGCCACATTTTATGCAGAAAATACGATAAAAAGCAATTACTGCCCCTTTAAAGTTATTAATGCTACTTATAGAGCAAGCAAATGAATTTAGAAAAAAAAATGCAATACTTCACATATCTCTTGCTAATTTGTACTTTTTTATTCTGTAGTCTAATAATGCAAAAGAAACATTACTTAAGTGCGTCAAAAAAATTAAATAACTGTTTAGAGCTTAACCCTTTAACTGTCAAGTTATTTTGATGATTTGGGTGCACAAATTGTCAAATTTTTTTATTGCAAAAATCAAATGTTGGTACAAAACAAAACATACTTAGAAGTTAAAAATTGATATTTTGAAGCACAAAAAAAAAAAAAAAAAAAAAAAAAATGGGTAAAATATTTAAAGTTTTGTAGGCACTGCATAGTTGCTTGAGGCGGCTGCCACTCAACATGGCAGTTGTAAAGTTCGCTTCTAGGGGAGCATTATTTTCTAAAAATGAAAAAAAAAAAAAAAATAAATAAATGGAAAAAATAAATAAAAGTGAATACCTTTCAGTAATTCAGTCTTGTGTGGTATAACTAGAAACACTTTTCCAAGCACAAACCCGAGAAACAGTCAAGGACGTCATTTCCAGTTTTTCCAGGAGGGGGGGGGGCAAAGGGTCCAAACACAATGCAATTTCATCGAAAAACATACAAAACCACGCCCACTTATATGTAACTACATTGATTTCTCAAAGTCGGGGGGGGGGGCCTTAAATGACGGGCTTGGAAACAGTCTGGTTTGACAAAGAGATGAAGCCGAAATAAACGTCTCCCGATATATATTCGGGTACAACAATACGATGCACTCAAAAAAAAAAGAAAAAAATTACTCCGAGTAATACTCGGGCGTGACATTTTCGAACACCAGTGCTGTGCCCGAGACTATCTCGGGTATGACAGTTAAAGGGTTAATACACCAAAAAATGTTTTAGTTTGTGAAATATATCAATAATTTTTTCAAAGAAGCGTTCAAATAAAATTTTTTAGTTTAATGAGATTTCACGACATAATTTTTATGTAAAATCCACCCTAAACACATCTTAGTGCATATTATTTAAAAGTAAAAGTGCTGAAAATAAATGCATAAATAAACGAGTAAAATAATAAAACACATAAATAAAATATCCTCTACATTTTCTAATATAAAAGAATGTGTGTTCGAAAGAGGAAAATAAGAGGGGGAGTAAAATTCTGTATGTCTCACAACTTTTTTTTTCTCATCGCTTGCAGTTTTAGTTGATACTAACTGTCACTGATCTTGATGATATTTGTCTTTAACCATTTTTTTGATTTAATAAAAGAGAAAAAGAAAAATGTGAACGGATAAAAACACGAGCTAGAAAATATCTTAAGTCGATTTTAAAGAATTATAGAAAAAGCAAGAAGTTACCTGTGGAGTACACAACTTTTAAAATGCACGTTTGAATCACTAAAAAATAAAAAATGCATCGACCTATTTCGGGATGACAAGAAAACCTCCGTAAAAAAATAAAATAAAAGGAAAAAAGGTGAGATTACAGTAAACTTCATGATGATAATTTTTATAATCAAAATATTAGGGCAAAAAAAGGGGCGGGGAAATAAATAAAGAAAGAAAAATATTTAAACAGCTTTTCTCAGATGAATTTGGTATCCAGAAATAAAGCACACACATCTTTTGCATTAAAAATAACTCCTTTTTAACCCCCAAAGCACATGTAAGCAATGTTTTATGTCACTTTGCGTTTGCAAAGTTTATTATTATTTTTTTTTTTTCTCATCACTTCAGAACAGTTACATTTCTAATTTGAGTTCTATGAAGAAAGAAAAAGAAATAAACGTTCTTGAGGTTCAGAGCCTTATCTTGCAGTTAAAATTTTGTTGTCTTACAATATTCCTTTTTTTTTTTAAATTTTTATGACTACTCATTTGTCCGGATTGCCCACTGCACTCGCTCGTCCCTTATCTCCCCTTTCATCGCGAAGCCTCGATCATAAAATCTCTCGGTCATAGTGTGGGGAGACAAGGCCATTGTGGGGAGAGGAGCTACGGTCATTTGATAGGATTCGAATTGGGTGGTAATTAGTGTCCCGTCGCGTCCTTCCCTCAACCAACTTTCACTTTTTCTTGGAATTCTGCGTAAAAAGCTTGGCAACCCTGACGCCAATTCCAAGAAACTAGAATTTTATCTTGGCGTTCAATTTAACCTGCTCAGCTGTGAATGACAGTTTTTTACAGTACCATCTTTGACTCTCATTGCAGTTGTTTTCACCGCTGTACTTCAAAACTGGTTGCGAAGTGTCCAATCTTTCCCTTTTAGAGTATCTTTGGTCTAGGAATAGGACCCAAATGACAGAATGAATGGACTCAATGAAATGAAATTTCATAGAGAGCGATGGTAGTTCTCGCTCTTAAAAGGCCAAGGGCATTTATCCGGTGTGGGGGATGGTAATTCCAGTAGCTCTGGGAAATTTTGAGGATTGCTTACATGTAAATGCACTCATAGATGTTAGTGTAACTCATTTAATTTTGATTTTTTTTTTTTTTTTTTTGTGAAAAGCTCGTTAAAGTAATGCTGCATTTGTTTCTACGTGTTGTTATCTTTTCTCGTGATTATTAATTTAATAAAGTGTTAGGGCCATGCTCCACATCAGCGTAAAACGCGACCGAAACTGAAGGCAGAAACCGAAAATCCGGGTACTTTCCATAGGAACACCATTGAATAAATTTTACGCTTCTGCCTAATTTTTCTGCTTTACGTCGATGTGGAGCATGGCCCTTACAATTTAATATTTAGAAATAAAATTTTCCTTTTCTTGAATAAATAAACCAGTACACTTACATGAAATAGAAAATTTAGAACATAAAAGTCTGACTTTTTGCTGGTTTCCATATTCTGACAAAGGGCGGTTTTCATACTGTTTCGAACAAAAGTCAGAATATCTGCTGAACTTGAAGCCCAATATGATTTTCTGTTGTAAAATCTGAAAGCTAGTTAAATGGGAAAAGTTTTGGTGCATTTGACCGGTTATAGCTCAAACGGTTGTTTCTGAAATTTTTGACTGAAAAGTTTGATGAAATTTCATTTTTGAGTGTTTCCAGTGTTTGAAAGCTTGTAACTCACTGTGAAGTGAGACTATCTTGATGAAAAGTGTGTCATTTTAAAGGATTTTGTCTGTTCTTTCCCAATATGTACTTATTTTGTATGTAGGTCCGACAGGAAGTTCAGAAATTGGTCTTTTTCTCAAAATTTTATTTTTTTGCGAATTTTTCTTAAATATAATATTATTCGGTTACGGTTAAGAATTGACACCGCTAATGGGTGGTTCTATACTCTATTTGGGCTCTTCTATCAACCCTTTTTGTATGGCAGATTCGATCAAACTCACCCTGTATATATAAATTGCAATGAATCCAGGTTCTTTAATCGCATTCGCATACACTACATCGACAACTATGTATTTATGTAATGGTACAAATATTCAGCTCTTAATTTTCAGTGGTTTCTCTGAAAAATGTTGGCAAAATGTAGTTAAGCATCATTTCACCTATAGTTTTTGCACCGACTTCAAAACTTATGTTTAAATGTAGTGTCGATGGTGTTCAAAGAATAAAATTATTTTTTACTTTTTAGAGCACTTGCCGAGTGAAGTTCCGAAGTCGGTTCAATTTTTTTTTTCAAAAATATTTTTATTTTATTCTTTTTAGTGTAAATGTACATGTGAAATAAGGTAATGTTTCCATTACAAAACTTCACCTAATTTGCTTCAATAAATGCTTCATAAAATAAACTATGTAAGGGAAAAAAAGAAGGAAAGTATCAACGCGTCTAAAGTTTTAAACGATTGACACTAAAAAATAATCCTTGTTATTCTTTGGTATTGATTTATGTACTAGTTTAATCAAAGGCTAAATATTAACGGCTTTTCAACTAATTTATATTTCAAAACAACACTAGATTCTCGCGGTTCATAAAATTTTACGACCTATTACGTACGTGGGCCGCTAATGAGTTTCATGTTTGCTTCAGTTAAGCCTTCATTCAAAATTTTCATTATCATTATAATAACTGTTTCATATTAATCACGTTTTGTAACAATGGATTTCATATTTAATCATTTAGGACAAATCGCTTTAAATTTAAGCAAAAATTTAGAGATTTTCCTCACTTTCTTCAGAATTCCTGTATCAAACCTTATGTAAATTAAGACTAATAAAACCTGAAATATTACGAATGAATTAGTACTTGGTACGACTTTCAGTTCGTTGGAGTTCAGGAGAAAAAAGCAGGACATAAAAAGATACTCGGTTTAAAATTTTCAAAAAGACCATAGAAATGAATTTCATTATGCAATCCAGAGAAGCCTAGCGTTCAAAATGATCATTATTACGATTACTGTGATCCCAATTTCTTTTACCGAAAGATTTCTGCAGGTTCCCGTTATCGAACCCGGACCACGAGAGGATGGGACCAATCGGAAAGAAAGACCTTTCTAACAAAAAAATAATTTTTGAAATCGGTCCAGGCGTCTTCAAGTAATCTTGTAACATACAAAAAAAAAAAAAAAAATTCTCCGACGAATTGTATAACCTCCTCCTTTGTTGAAGTCGGTTAAAAATAAGAAACTGTAAAATTGCTAGTTTTACAGTTTATTAAATGTGCCTTTGAATGTGCGTTTTTAGTTTGAACCTTGGCTGTCAATATTGTAAAAGCAGCAGTTCATTTTTGCAGAGTAGTGCATTCAATAAAAACGAAACTTGCAGCAATGTTTAACAGAGCCTAATTTGTTTGTTGTTTTCCAGGTCGGATTCGGCGTCGCAGAGATCTGCTGGACTTGGCCGACATGTTTGACCTAGTGACGGGTCTCGATCCTACGGACTACATCCCTTATGGAAACTGGTGTGGTTACGGAGGCCAAGGTAAACCGATCGACCTTATAGACAGGTAAGTCAGTTCCCCATCAAAACAGACACGCGTGGAATAATTACACTTGCCAGGATTCGACTTTTGTTGAACTTATTTTTCATTTTTTCATCATTCATTCATCCCCTACACACACACACACACAACTATCGCTATTCGCCATTGCGAAAAACATAATTTGATTTCAACATGTCAAAATTCAAATCATTTTTCATTCAAGTGTTTTTATGTAATTATTATCATTATTCGCGTAACTAAATAGGGTATTAGTTTAAAAATTTCAATTCCTATCCTAAAGCGAAAAGAATGTTTTGAAGCTTAGTATCGTCATCTTACCCCACTTTACCCTACTTCTTTCTATCCATTTAACACGTCGTCTGCCAAAAGCTACGAAAAATTGGCATATGAGCGGGGTTAAAAACCTATCATTGTACCTGTCAACCAGTTTTGCTTTTCTCTTACCTCCTCAGAAGCCAAATATCCATATGAATCTTAGTGTACTACATATAAATTTAAACAAGTACGAAAACGGCAAATCTATTACTTACGAGCTTACTCAGCCGCCCTCAAGTTAAGGCAGAACTGCATGCAATGTACCGACAGCCGGACCGGAGACTGCAATTTCGTTTTGTTATGGACTTATCAATCTGGAACAGACAGTAACTGAGCTGAAGATGCAAATGTGACCTCATCCAAGTTGAGATTACCAACAAACTGGTAGCAAGTTAAATTTGCCTCCAGCTCGGTTGTTGACTATTCCATACTGATGAGTCCGTATCAAGAATGAAACTGCAGTCTCTGGACTGAGGTGTCGATATTTTGCATTAGTACTGCCGTAGCCCTGGCTGGTAACTAATTGCTTAAAATACTCAACTTGATGTTTTCATAATTGCAAATTTTCTCATTGTAGGTGCTGTGAAATTCACGATTCCTGCTATGGGGAATCGGAGAAGAAATGCTCCAACGAACAAATACATATCGTCCAGTACAATTGGCAAATAGTGAATGAGACTATCATATGCAGTAAGATCAAATTTCTTTAAGTAAAGTTGCAGAAATTTATATCGTAAAATTAACATTTGTACAAATATCTGAGTAGTAGAAATTAAAATAAAATATTACAACGTTAAATCGCACAAATTTGCAGAGAACTGCATGCAACTGTTTAAGGTTTACAAGGAACCCCTTTTTCAATAAAAAAAGAAGTGAGCTTGTGGATGAAAAGATTTTTCCAGTACACATTTTTGATTGCTTAATTTTTTCTAAAGTAAGCATAATAGTAACGATGCTTTATTGCTTGCTGAACTCAACAAAAATTACTTGGAGATTTCATTCATTTATATATTTGTACTAGCGATACCCGCACGGCTTTGCCCGTGGTATAAAATGAAAAGTTCATTTGTAAAATAATTGATATAGCAGAAAAAAAAACGCTATTTTAGTTATAATTCAACTATAATTCCTTCAAAGTATGATATAAAAATCTGGTATGGACCCCACACTACTTCCTTTTACGTGTAAATTTCTTAGTAGATGCCTTAAGTGTTAAAATAGTGCTTGGAGTGAGCAAGATTCAGTTCAAGCATTTACATCCCTAGTTTGCCACGAAACAATGCAAAAAAATGTTTTACAATGATTAATCTACTAAATATCACCGATTTTAACATCATCCAGTGGATTTTTCGGAAAATGTCGCCAATAGCGCCAAATTGAACCCAAATCAGAAAAAAAAAAAAAAAATCGCCACATTTGTCACCAACTTGGCGTCAAACACTTGGTCGCGCCAATTCATATCACTTTTGTCTGCATTGAAATTAACACTGATTTACCCCATAAAAGGAGTAAAACACCCCCTTGGGGACATTCGAATGCAACAGAACCAACTCACAGAAATCAACAGACATACCAAAGTTTAAAAGAAGAAGAAAGTTTTCTTATCTAACTTCAAAAACAAAATAACACATTTTCCGAAATGACACGCTTTAGAAAGAACGTTGAAATATCGCAATTTATACGATATTATTGAAGGTTCTTGGCGCTATTTATAAAAGTCGCCAATTTAGTAGCTAATTTGGGATACCTTGGATAATTCTGAACCCCTATCCCTTCCATAAATAAAGAAACTTACGTATTATCACTTTTGTGAAAGAGAAATTGTCGCCAAATGTTGAGGTATTCTCTATGAAGCTGATTACTTTTTTGGCAATCTGAAATCAATTTGAATATTATATTTGGCGCTAAAAGTACACCATTCCTTAAGGCGTTAAAATAATTTCCAACATTGCGGTATATCATAGCAAATAGTATGGACATGAAAACGAACTATTGATTGGATGTTTGGCGAGAAAATATAGTAACATACTTTGATTGAAAACAGCAATAGGTATAAAGAACAAAATAGTGTTCGTCTGGAAAATAATGCATGACATCTAAGCCTCTACAAATCTAAAGGAGTTCCGAAACATGAAACTGAATCTCATTTGCTTTTAAAAAAAGATTAATCTGTTAATCAAATACCTTTTTTATTTTTTATACTTGAGATAGTTATTGGGAAAACTTCCATTATTGGGGGCTCTTGGCGCGATTCAAAAGATCGCCAAATTTACGGTAGCAAGCAATTCCAACTATCTGCCAGAGAGTTGAGTTGATACACTAAATACTCGATTGGATTGATGAAAGCCTTCGAAAATGGAGTTTCAAATTGAAATTACAAAGACAGAATCAGGTCTAAAATTGAAATAAAAAAATAACTACCCATCGGATTTTGTTGAAACTGGTCTCTAAACCTTCCCAGTACCAAAAGGAACAAACGGTGAAAGTTTCAGTCAAATCTCCCGGGTAGTTTCTGAGATCTTAGGGAACACACACACACACACACACACCAACATTCATTTTTATATATATAGATAAATAAGAAATAAAACCTATTTTATACAGTTTTTTATTCCATAAATCTCACATTAAATATTTAAATCTTGCAATTCGAATCGACATTGTGCTTTGGAAATAACTATGAAAAATACTAAAACTCACATGAAACAATGGTATGCATTAAGAAAAGCGTACATTTATAGCATTTTAAATGATTATTATTACGCTTATTATTAAGTTAAGTTTATTAACCTACCAAGATTACATACGTAACTTAATTCACGAAAATGAAAGCCATGATATTACAAAATTTTATTATAAAAATTTTATTATTTTTTTTAAGTCAAAAGTTTGCTTATTGACCTCACCCCCCCCCCCCTCCGATTTCTTTTTTGACGTAGGCATCCATTTAGAGATTAGTACATAATAGTCACGTGACCCTTTGTAATATCTACGGAATACTCTTTTCAATTTTGTTGAATATCTACCTTTAAAATTATCACACAACCTTGTTTTTTTATGCTAAAATTCGTTGGAAATTCAATCCTTCTTTTTGATGTATAACTTCAATGAATTTGAAATATTAACAAATTAATTTTGATGCACACACATACACAAAAGCTCTATATTGCCATCTTAGAAAAGTAAACTTTAATCTATAATATCGTTTCGCTATAAAATCAACCACGAATATATGATAATTCAAAAAATAATTAATAAATAAATGTAACTGTTCCAAGTTCCCACTACCCTGCTAAAATAGTATTTTTTTCGAATTTCCAATTAGCCTGAGATTTGAACAGCTTATAACAATGACCCCTTGTCCTGCTTTCTGTGCAAAAATCTAACCCTGCAACATCATTCATTTTAATAAATTTAAATAACTGAATCGTGTCCCCTCTGGTTCTCCTTTGCTCAAGACTATACATATTAAGCATTGAATCAATGCTCTAAGTCCCGAGAAAAAATTACTCGAATCAAAGAAAACAGTTTTATGAAACCCTTTCAATAAATATCACAATGCCGAACATGGATTGAATCACACTGCATCGAGGTCTAGGTTGTTTCCCCTGCAGTCACAATACGATGGCGGAGAAAGAACATTTACAGAGTTCAGTTTTTCCCCTTGAGAATTAATGTACGAATGGTTTGGCGACAAAATTGGTTCCAAGTCGTTCACTCAGTTGTATTTAGCGACAAAACTTAGTTGTAATGAAATTTTTCTACAGTGCAAAGAAATCACACTTTTGCAAGCAATCAAATTAACAGGATCATTTTTTTTTTCAATATTTATCACGATGCAAAAAAAAAAAAAAAAAGTTATAATCATACTGCTTCGAGGTGCATGTTGTTTTTTCTGCATTAAAAACGCATTAGTACAGAAACTAATTAGTACAGACATAATTCTTGTTTTTTCTTTTTCGTCCTCGCCTCGCATAATGTGTTGAAATCATGCATAAGTATGATTTGTGCATTGTGAATGCAGAAAAATAATGGAACAACTCAGTTGGTTGTATTAGGTTTTGGGGAGCAAGAGCTTTAATAGTGTATACTGTCGGCCCCGCTTAATCGGGTGAAGGATAATCGAATACCCCGCTTATACGAATAAAATATCTCGGAACTTAATATTTCGCATGCCCATACAGGCAATGTTAAAGATCCCCGCTTTAACAAATACCCCGCTTAATCGAATAATATTTCTTGGAACCGACGATATTCGTTTACGCGGATCCGACAGTACTGCGCCAGGCCCAACTGAGAAAAAGAAAAAAAGAAAACACGTTTTGAACTAAAAATATGTGTAAATATAATAAAATATAAAAAAAAAACTTTTTAAATTTAAAGACTATTTCTGTCCGCTCATTCGCACTAAAATGTATGAAATAAACTAAGTATTCGATATAGTGATTACAGTGTTCGGAAGTTTCAGTTCATCTTTATGTATTTATATTAACGTTAATGCTAAAGCAGTCAATATAATAAGTAATTCTTTTCTTGATTATAATGCTCAAAAATTCCAGCTCATCTTGATATATTTATATTTACGTTAATGCTAACGCAGCCAAAAAAATTTAAATTAAAAATTTTATTTAAGAAATAGGCGGTATAGTAAAAGCTATTCGAATAAACAGTATACCGCCTATTTCTTAAATCAAATTTTTAATTTAAACTTTATTGGCTGCTTTAGCATTAACGTAAATATAAATATATCAAGATGAGCTGGAATTTTTGAGCATTATAATCAAGAAAAGAATTACTTATTATATTGACTGCTTTAGCATTAACGTTAATATAAATACATAAAGATGAACTGAAATTTCCGAGCACTATAATCACTACATCGAATACTTAGTTTATTTCATACTTTTTAGTGCGAATGAGCGGACAGAAATAGTCTTTAAATTTAAAAAGTTTTTTTTATATTTTATTTCAAAGTTTTTTCGTTTTAAAATTTATTTAGAATTGCGTGAAGACAAACGCCGTTAAGCATAATTCACCGAGAAAATAACGGTTAACCTGTGCTTTGGGTCCCTTTTCTCGCCAAACACAGATTTCGGTTTTGTCGCCATAGAAACGCCAATTTTTTGCGTAATGTCTCTCGGAGCTTTCAACTACGCGAGACAACAAGGAAAAACGCCCCAGTTGGCGCCTTTTTGAAAATGCGCCAAGCAGGGACCCAAAGTTCATTTTCACCAAAATAACAAACGCCGTTAAAAATGCTATTCACGAACTATTTTTACTTCCTTTTACGTAGTAAAGGAAGTATTGTGATCGCGAAAAAAAAATCACTCAAATTTGAGTCTAAATTTTGATTTTGCTCACCCCCGAATGAAAATTCCTTAGTTTTTTTGACCTGTCAGCACGTGTATATGTACCTAGCAACATATAAGCAGCCGAAAATTTTTTTTCAACCACCCCCGAGTTAATTACGACGAGTTTTCTCGTGACGTCTGTATGTACGTGTGTGCGTATGTGGGTCGCATAACTCAAAAACTATATGTCGTAGAAGCTTCTAGCTTGGTATGTAGGCTCTGAGGATGGTCTAGTTGTGCACCTCCCCTTGTGGTTGCATTTGAATGTTCCCAAGGGGGTGTTTTACCCCTTTTTTGGGGTAAATCAGTGTTAATTTCAATGCAGACTCAAGTGATATGAATTGGCGCGACCACTTGGCGATATGTCGCCAAGCTTTTGGTCGCCGTTTGACGCCAACTTGGCGACATATCGCCAAGTTGGCGACAAATTTGGCGAAAAAAATATTTTTCGAATTTGGGTTCAACTTGGCGCTATTGGCGATATTTTGCGAAAAATTCACTGAATGATATTAAAATCAGCAATATTTAGAAAATTAACCATTGCAAAATATTTTTTGCATTGTTTCGTGGCAGATTAGGGGAGTAAATATTTGAATTGTTACCTTGCTCACTCCAAGCACTTTTTTTAACACTTAAGGCAACTACTAAGAAATTTACACGTAAAAGGAAGTAGTGTGGGGTCCATACCAGATTTTTTATTCATGAGAATATTTCGTTTCCAATTTTGTTAATTTATCAACTTACTTTGAGTCAAACGCCATCAAGCGTAATGTTCAATTTGAAGAACTATCAATGCATTTTCTACAGCCCTTAGCCTTTTTTAATAAGTCACTAAAGCAAATTTTTGAACTTGACTAATATTTTGATTGTTAGCTAATCTCATTCGTTTGATTTCTTCTTTTACTTTAATATTGCAAGGTTTATCTCCAACAATTTCAGTCGGATTTAAAGCTTCCAGTCGTAGTCCTGCCAATGATTGTACTCGACTCAAAACCACGTAAGCCAAACCGCTCGCTCCACTATAAAGCGGAAGTGAGTTAAAGTTCACGCGGCTGAATTTAACTCTGCAACCGGAAGCAAAACGTGAAAACCATGACAGAAGCAAGTACAGAAAAAGTCTTTAATAATAAAAATACACACTCTTTTCAGCAGCAGTACTTGCACAACTCATAATCACGGGACGCGGGAGCGTCCTGCCCCGCCAAGAAAACTAAATACAAGCCGCCAAGAAATTTCTGTCGCCAAGAAAAATGTAAAAGAGCGACTAAGGACTGTTTACGCGAGTAACCAAACCGGGGTTTTCCCCCCTCTGTATCTCAGCCCCATAAAGATCCCTAGAGTTCATTTTTGGTATACTCAATCGCCAGCGGCCCCTGACGGCACACACTAAAGCAAAACATCCCGGACCCTCAGGGGAGGGGTGATAAATGTTATAAAATCGCTATTTTTCGCACTTTTTAAAAATTGTTTGACAGGGGTCCAGACTAAACGGTAACTCGGATTGAGCTCTGCTTTTGCACCCACATTTATTTTGTCCCAAAGCTCGGCATAGGGGGGTTTTTGACCCCCACCCCTCCCCCCTCGTTTTTATTTTCCGTATCTTTTCTCCCCGGGGGTCTTTAGTGTTGATTTTTGGTATGAATATTCTCGATGAGACATTGAGGACGTTTTCCCAAAATTTACCCTCCGGGGTCATCGCACCCCGGAGTTATTAATGTTTAAAACTGGTCCGATTTCTATCTACTAGCTATGTTCAACATCTGAGCATTTATGTTGTCATTGTTGGGCGACGAGGAAAGAAAACTCACGGCCGTATTCTCAATGACATCTCACCGCGGAGATAACACTCGGACTATCCAAATCGAGTTTTAAGCTAAAACTCGTATTAAACGTTTTGCATATTCTCCAAGTCGTTTTAAGAGCCGCTTAAGAGAGCGGAGTGTTAGTTGAAGTCAAAATGAAACGGCAATCGCAATTGGCTATAATTACTCACGTGACTATTTTTATTTGTTAACTGCATCCTTAACCGCTTGATTTTGTTTGTTTATCTCATTTTATGCGAAGCGTGCTTCTATATCTTTCCTCTTCTATTTGAATCTTTCGTAAAATAAATAATACGATGACTCAAAAGAGCAACTTTACAGCTATCGAAATAGAAGTACTATTATTGAGCCTAACAGATTACGAAAAATATAAACGCATATTTGAGTGGTTGCACTCTGTGGTGTCTAGCATTAAGGGGCTGAGCATAGTAATTATACTGTCCACCGCACTTTTGCTGGGAAAATTCCAAGTCATAAACAATCAATTAAAACGTAATATTTCGTGTTTTTAAGAAAAAATAATTACAAGCTTAATTTTACGTCACATTATCTTCTGACCAGTAAAATTTTTGCTTGGCGAGAACTGGGCCATCTAAGATTTACGGCAACCCTTGTGTTATCTCCGTTGCGAAAGAAAACTGTTCGGATAATAAATAAAGACACTATTAAAAGTTAATTTGTTGGCGACTATTTTACAACTTGGCATTCAATTCTATCAATTTTTTACGTTATTTTGCAGCTTGTTTTATTTGCTGGTTTATTCTGCATTTTAATGGCTTTTTTAAAATTAGTTAGCGAATTATTTTTCATTTTAACTGATTCTGAGTCTTGTTTTGTTCCTCAAATAAATCCAACTCAAAATGTTCTACACGATCCAAACGACTGGCGTCCATGTTTGTTTACGAGAAAAGAATGATGGGAAGGAAATCTACGCTTGACCCACGCTTAAACCGCCGAAGTCGGGGGCACAAGCGAAGCTCGAAAAAGAGCGTGTTGTGACGCATCTTTTCGCCAAGTCGGACTGGAGAATACGCTTTTTTTTTTTGCAGCCTCGTGTTAAACCTCGCTTAAAACTTAAGCGTCGGTTAAAACGGCGTGGAGAATACCGGTGTAAATGATTTATAATTTCATCTGTTGCCAGTTTCTATTTGTTAACAAATAAAATATTTGTAATTGATTTTATTGCACAAGGCTTTTAAAAGGGATCTTCAATTTAGTTCATTTTAATATGAGATCGGCAGTAATAAGGCCCCTATATATATACGAGCCGGCGCATCAAGATTAAGTTTCACCACTTTGGATCCAACGCGTGTTTGTGGGTTTGAGTGGTTGTCTTTTCTGGCCAGTAATCGCGTTTTGGTAATTTTTCACTGTGAGCAATTATTAGCGGCACGCGGATTTGGCAAAGCTTAGCAATGTGCCAAAACTTTTTTCTGGTAACCCTACTCCGCAACAATGAAAAATTGAAAGTAAAAGTTAAGGAATTGGATCCAAAGTGGTGAAACTTAATCTTGATGCGCCGGCCTGTCTATATAGCGGCTCTAGGCAGTAAGGGTTGGGGTTTTTTTTTAAACTTTTAATTTAATCGTAGTATCGGGTGGTACATTGTGATTGATTTCAAATTTATCCTAGACTGAAGAAGATCCTTGAACTTTTGCACCAAATGCATGCCGCCAAGGAAACCACATATATGTCGGACCGCCAAGAAAAATGGTGAAGGGGAAAAAAACATGCAAAGTAAATTTTGAAGAGAAAAAAAAAACAGGCAAAGAAATAATATTAATGCAAAATGATGTGATATCTCCCCAAAAACAAGTGTTGTAAAAAAATCCCCCGCCAAGAAAACCTTAAATACTCAGCCTTAAAAAGTTATGATATCGAGTTTTCCCGCCAAGTTTGTGCCAAACTACAACTAACCTTGTTAGTTCTTTTAAATAGTAATAATAGTTCCTAATAGTTCTTTTAAATTGTTTTCAGTCCTGCCAGGCGGGAAGTTTTTACTCATTAAGCAACCACCTCACAAGACAAAGCTTCCCGCTTGGCAAAACTGAAAACAATTTAAAAGAACTATACATACAGACAGGTTAGTTGTAGTTTGGTACAAACTTGGCGGGAAAACTCGATATCATAACTTTTTAAGGCTGAGTATTTAAGGTTTTCTTGGCGGGGGATTTTTTTACAACACTGTTGTTTTTGGGGAGATTCAATATTACAGGCCGTAAGACGGCAGCAAATTAAAGCATTTTTTATGCATTTTCCTTAGCAATGAAAATTTTAAACCCGTTTTCTCAAAACATGATTTTTGAGTTGTGCCGCTAATGCAGCTAATGAGCGATATGTTTCAATTGTGTTTCATATTGATTTTATTTTGTGTTTCAGAAGACGCAAATGTCTGCGAAGCGAGCGTCTGCGAATGCGACAAAGAAGTTGTGGAGTGCATCTCCCTTTACAACCACGTTTACAAAGAAGAGAACCGATTTATCAAGAAGTCAAGATGACGTCACATTATTTAGGCGAATTATTTTCTGTGATTACCGTACTGAATTGATAGTTTTTCCTGCGCGTCTTCACGGGAAGACTTGAATCAGGGTTTACTCTCTTATACACTGCAAAAAATGAACTGTTGTTTTTACAGTATAATACTGGCAGCCGAGGTTCCAATTTAAACCTGTAAACTGCACAGCAGTAAACTACAAAATTAGCAATTTTAGTTTCTTACTGTAGGATTGGCAATTTTACAGTTAATTGACGTAAAATTTATTTGTATTATACTATAATAACAGCAATATAATACTGGCAGCAGAAATTCCAGTTCAAAACTGTAAAATGTACGGTAATAAGCTGTAAAATTCGCAATTTTACGTTATTTTTTTTATTATTACTGCAAACTCAGCTGTTTTACAGTTTATTAGCGTAAAGTTAACAATTTTACGGTTTATTACTGCAAACTCAGCTGTTTTACAGTTTATTAGTGTAAAGTTAGCGATTTTACAGTTTATAACTAAAATTAGCAGTTTTTAGTTTATTACTATGAAATTAGCTGTAATATACTGTAAAAACAACATTCATGTTCTACAGTGTAGTCGCTCCACGGAAAGATGGTGGATGAGCTGGATGAAGAAATGGAACACTTCATTTTGTAATAAGGTAACAAGAACGCACAAGTAGTCAGGTTTTTAATGCTCTCGCGTTCTCGCTGATCCTACCTGCTACAAAACGAAGTCTTTAGTTCCCGCTTCCAATTTAACCGCCATCTTTCCATGGCACAACTATAGTTATTGATTGTAACTATAGTCAACTATAGTTCAATCAAACTATAGTTATATAGTTATATAGTCAACTATAGTTCGCTTATTGATTGATTATCCAGGCAACGAATCTGGAAATCCTCAAGCTTACTGCAGCTTAGTAACAAATTCTAGCAGCTCAATTCATTATTTCGTACTTTTATAAAGCCAAATATTTATTGATTCCCTCCACATAGACATAGATTTGTGTATTTGCATTAAAAGTGTCATGTATCTTGAATTAGAGTTTTTAAATTTTTTAAATAAAGAGATGTGCTTGTGCGTGTATATTTTGCTGTGTTAATGAAAGAAATAAAATTCTATTTTATTAAGAACCGAAAACACCTAATCAACAGCTTTCTATGTTAATGCATAATTAACCAGCCAAGTGAAATATTTCAATGGGGGAGTTTCCGAAATTTCAAAAGTATTTTTTTCTGAAAGAACATGCTTCAAAACATAGGAATCGACCTTTTTTTTTTTTTTTTTTTGACACAGTTATATATTTTTTATGAATTATTTAACCGGTGCGCAGGTGCTATTCCGAAAAAAAAAAAAAAAAAAAAAAAAAAACATCTGCGCAAGACGTCAGTGGTGCACGTAAGCGCGAAATCTAATTGGTTGTAGTGAGATGACGAAGCTCGTGACGTCACCGGTTCCTGCGATTGGACAACTCAAGTCAAGCAAAATGGTGTTAATATTGGAAAGAGAGCTGTCAGGTGCACCACTGACTTCATTAAAACCACGCCCCGTTTTCAATGTAGGGTATTTAAAAAAAATAATAAAAAACAAACTGCAGGGAAAATTAAAGTATTTTCCGGACCCATATTATTTTTTTGTATCATTCTATCAATTTCAGTAACAAAAAGTAGTACTTTTGACTGAAGGAAACTCCCCCATTATGCGGTGTGCTTTTAATTACTAAAAAGCAAAAAAAAAAAAAAAAAAAACCCTAACGGCATTGCCTGATTGCAAGTTGTCAAATCGCATAGGATTTACATATGCGCGTTAAAAGCAAATTTGAATAAGAAGAAAAGAAAAAAAGCATACGTTTTGACAAAAACAATATTTTGAATTTGAGTAAAAATGAGATTTCCCAGAGTATATACTATTTTTCGCAATAGTACATTTCCGTCGTGATCAATTTTTTTAATAAAAATATTGTATTTAGTAACAAAACTGAAGTTCTATTTGGATTTATTACCTAGATTAACAAAATATCGAATCTGAAATGTGTTATTTTATCAAAGAAACTATTTCATGAGACAGAAGAAATGTTAACGCTTAGATTGATATTCACAACTCCAGCGCCGAAAAAAATCTTGCGGTGATTTAATGAACTACCGAAAAAGGTAAAACTGTTTTACGCGTGTGTCATTATTTGGGGAAAAAATATAATCATGTGTGCAAAAACAGTGATGCGTACATTTTTTTTATTTATGTGATTCATCATTAGGAATAGGATTAAAATTTGCTGTAAAACTGTGAGTAAACTTTTTATATATTTTTTGTTTTGGATGAATTTCAATAGATATGAGTATTTTTATTTCAATAGATATGAGTATTTTTATTTCAATAGATATGAGTATTTTTATCTGAAGTTTGAAAATTCGATTTACTAACATATGCTGAAGAATTATATATTTCACCGTCCCCTACCTCAAAAATAATTGATTTAACAGACCTTATCGTACTACAGCATCTAACTGGAATGGACAGAATACAAAAAATTCTCTTGAAGCTACTATCGCAGCTGAGAAAGAATGTTGAACAACAAAAACATTTCAAGTTCAAAATTTTTCAAACATTTGAACGATAAAAAGTAAAAGCAGAAAATTTTAGTCTCCAAAAAGTTTAACAGTAATGGTGTTACCTCACAGGAGGCGATAATTCGTGGTGTCGCCCCCCCCCCCCCCCAAACAACCAATTTCTTTTTCTCACCAACCGAATAAGAAAGAACTTATACATCTTACGCCATTGAGCTTGGGAGGGGGGGGCATCTTTGAATAGGAGAAAGGAATTAAAAAAATTACGTAAACTAAAATTTATGCAAAATTTATGACATTCAGAAGTACGGACAGCTTGATTGCGAAAACTTAAACTAGTCTGAAACACATTCAAGTTCTTATTTATCGTTTTCTTCTTTTGAAATTCTTCGATTTCTGCTGATTAGTTTGTAGATTGGATGTGATTTTAGGAAAAACCAACCATTGATTAACAAATTACGATGCTATTATGGATTCAATTTGAATGGGGGCGATTTTCCTGCTTTTTGTTTTAAAGCGACTCATCAAATACCCTCGCTCAATTCAAATTGACCCAACACCGAATGTAGGGGAAAGCTGTCTTATGTATTTGTTCCTGAATTGTCCTTGAATCACCACTATAGAGAGTTTAACACTTGAATAAAGGAAATTGCTCTTTTATACAATTTAACAGCAGTATTTCGTTAAAAATCTGTTTTTTTTCTTTGTTGAAATTATTTACTTATTTCCATTGTTTAGAGCTTTTTTGCCCGACAAATTTGTTCAAAAAAATTTTGAATGTTAATTCGCTTCCAAACCCAGGTAGCATAAAAAAACGTTTAAACGTTTTATAAACGTTTTTAATCCGTTGTTACAATGTTAATAACCAATTTACAACCTTTAAAAAACGAAGTGTGCTACTTGGGAAGTTACCAATCAAGTGTAAAAAAAAAAAATAGTTCCTCCTTTTAGGAACTACCTGTTATTTTTATTTCTTCCGAGAACTTTAGCAATGTTTCACGGTACTCTAGACTTTTGAGGAGCTCAGGTTTAGAAACTTTCAATTAGAGAATATAAAGTAATTACTAAGAATTGAATAAATTCCATGTGCCTAAAAAATCAAATATAAAACAGCGTATAAGGGTAAATTTTGCAGGAAAACTGCATACACATGTCTCGCGGCATAGGTGATTCGTACGGGGGGGGGGGGGGGGGACCACCCCCTCACTTCCAAAAGTGAAGGTTCCTTGTCCCCTCACTTTTCACGGTTAAAAAGCAATGATCGAGTGAAAAATTATTTTTTTTCTCAGTGGATTGATTAATTTCACCAAAATAAAAACTGAAACTTCCAGAAATCAGACTTTTTCCATGCTATTTGATAAAAATGAGTGAAAATCAACCAGCTCAGTTTATTTTGGATGCCATATTTCGCATTTTGAAGAGGTTATTTAATCAACAATATTAAAATCCAATAATATAGCCAAATTTAACAAAAAAAAAAAAAAAAAAACAACTTTAGAGGTGCTGCCTCCTACCTCCTCCATTTCCCCCCCCCCCCAACACTTTTTTTCAGGTCCACCAGCCGCCTATGACTCGCGGGGTTCCAAGGGGCCCTTTTTTTCAATGCTGAAGAATTGAGCTTTTGTGAATGAAAAGACATCTATCGTCAAGCCCAACGAGAGGCTATGTCCGTCTAGTGTAGTGGTTCCCAAAGTGGTCCATAGGGACCCCCAGGGGTCCCCCGGAGTTCGGAAGGGGCCCATACAAAGGAAAGAAAAAACTGGGTCCACAAGATGCTAATATTAGGGGTCCTTTTGTTGATCCACCAAATTCACTCTGTCCCACTTAAAACATTCTTTTTTTTCCTTGTACACCTATTCGATATAAGAATATTAGCTGATTTAAGTTTTGTGCAATTATTTTTTTGAAAGTATGTATCAAAATGTTACGTTTTTCTCTTCATCTGGTTTCTTTTCACTTATATTTTAATTTTTTACTCTGCAGTAAAACTATCACACACAAACGGAATCTTTTAGAAAATTGTCATCTGGTTGTTTTAGATAGAACTTCACTTAATATTAGGTTGGTGCGTATGAAATGTCGGATTCTTAAGTGATTGTATAAAACTGCATATCTTTCTTCAAAAGCTGTTTATTCAATCAAAGTATGCTCCATTCGCTTTAATACACTTCTCCCAACGAGATTTTAAAGCGTAGATGCCTGTCTTAAAAAAATTTTGGTCTTTAGAATTAATAAACTCTGATATCGAGTTTTTTTAGACTGTCTTCATTTTCATAGTGTTTTCCCCTTAAAAACAGCTCTAAATGCTTGAAAAAATGAAAATCGGTCGGCGAGAGATCCGGTGAATATGGTGGATGCTGCAAAACTTCATATTCCAGTTCGTTCAGTTTCGCAGTTGTTTTGTGTGTCGGCAGAATTCATATCGGCAATAAACTCAAAAGAAATAACAAAAGGGAAGACCTTCGAGAAAACCTATTTTGCTGAAATGAGTCTCTGGCAATGGACAATACGACTATGAATGAGGTTATGCTAAAGACAAAAGTATAACGAAAACAGGGAGACAAACGTCCGCATGTAAAGAGAATCCGACATTTCATACCCACCAACCTAATAGAACTTAACCTTTTAATTCCCGGTTTCAGAATGCCTGAGTTATATTAAAACAATTCCTGATTAATTTTAGAACGACCCCAAGGTAGGGGGTCCACGGGAAATTCAAAAACTAGGCAAGGGGTCCACGAAATGAAAAAGTTTGGGAACCCCTGCTCTAGTCAGAAACTAGGGGCTCGGATTCGGAATTCTATAATTTTTATGAGTGTTACGGGGACGGGGGGACCAGGAGTCCAAAATGACTAGGGACCTTCCGTGACCCTGTCTATGGTTGGAGCAAACATAACCTGGCAGCGTCGTAATTATGCAGTGATAAGGATCTGCGTAACCTTCACAGTGCTGCCAGGATAATTGTGCCTCAACTGTCGATACTTTTTATTGTGGTTGTTATTAACAGTGAAACTGATTTTATGTTTTTCAACGGACTGGGTGAAAAAAAATATGGGAAATGAGCAAAAAGCACTGGTTAGAAAGTGAATTCGGGTGATGTAAAGGGTTTTGCTTGTATTATTAACATAGAAGGGGAAAATAAGCAGTTTGACTTATTATTGCTCTGAAAACACTAAGCATTTCAAACAACTAGTGTGTCATTAATGATTTTATCCTCTGTCCCTGCCACTTCTGGTTTTTTTTATGTTTAGCTTAATATTTTGTCGTAACTGTTGGGGAAAAAAGATGGCCTCGTTTGTTTTCGCAATAAAGTCACAAACGCTTCATTGAGCGCAATTTTTTTTATGACAATAAAATTCATCATATTAAGGTTATTCTTCGTCTTGTTGTCTTTTCAAAACAAGCTTACTGTGTAGTACAAAAATATATTTTTTAAATTAGTTTAAATTTAATTTTCTCAATAAAATAAAATATTTTGTGTCATTCTGCTTTGTAACCATTATATTAAACAAAATTGTTGAGCAGCCTTTTAGTAAAAATGTTACTTTTCAAAGAACAAATTTGCATGTTACACTTGACAATAGAAAATTCAATAATAATAATATCAAACGAACGCAGATTTGACAACTTATAATATCTCGTGGATAGAAATCTTTTGGTTGTTCACATCTGTCCCAGGTGCTTCATTTAAACAAGCGCCCTGTCATGTTCCTTTGACTTAAAATAAACATGTCTTCTTTTTTTTTTACTTCCTTTACTACGTAAAAGGAAGTATGAATATTTAAGGTTGAAATAACAACCATGGGCGAAGCGGGACTCGAACCAACGACCACTTGCTTACGAGGAAAATACTCTTCCTCTTGGCCACCATAGCCTCCAAAATAAACATTTCGTGAGTAGGAAACCGAGTGGGTGTGACAACGGGTGTTGCTAACCAGCAACCAACACACAAACATATTTCGTTAATGAAACGAGGCATTGCTAAATCGTAACGATTACCCTTTTTACTTTCTTCAACATCTAATAAAAAGAAGAAAGTATAGGATTCGTGAAGATTTTTGCATTTCGAAGGATTTGTACGTTTTGTGGTGTGCTAAGTCCATTTAGTCTGTTTTTGGAAAATGTCTGTATGCACGTAGCCAGTTTTTTTAGCTGCTCTAGCACAAAAATGACTGCATGGAATCAAACAAAATTCGGTAGACATGTGTGCCTCCATGTGAGTTGGTTCCAACTATTTTTTATTGCTTCAAGGGGGCGGAGCAATGAAACGTTACCTCCGTAATACGTAATTGCCATATCTCAGAAAGTAACAGGCGGAATCAAACAAATATTGGTCCATTTATAGAACCTAGCTGGTACAGGTATTGATTTAATTTTGGTGTTAGTACCTCCAACGGGAGTAGAGCAATCGAACATATTTTCTTGTTACTTGTGGCTGCTGTACTTGAAGAAGTAGTAAACGAATTTAAACAAAAAATGGTCCACATGTAGACTTTTACAGGCACAAAAGTTAGGCAGGGATTCAAGTGAAACAGGCCATCGCAAATTACAATCGCTACTGGAAATGAATTACATTAGAACGTTTCTTGATAAAAAACATCGTGACGTCAGCGTGACGTTTGCCTATGAAAAACGAGCTAGATAAAACGTCACAGCCTACTTGGCGAATAAGAGGAGATCGCTGAGTGCTTGTGAGTTCTTATTGGCTCCACCCGTAGTGACGTCATGCCAAGTTAAGTTGATGATAATGTAATTCACTTCCAGTAGCGATTGCAATTCGAAGCGATCGCAGTGCTGTTTCACTTGAATCCCTGCCTTAGGATACGGTCCCAAGCACGAGTACTTGACTGTATGTAAAATGTTTTTAAAGTAAGTACGTGCTCAGAAAGTTAAGCAACGACAGTATTTGTAACAAAACATTTATTTTTGGTAAAAATGTTAACAAAAGTAAGATACACAACATCACATTCATACAATTTTATAAAAGGTCATTCACAGTGCAAAATCTATACAAAATGAAAGTCAAATCAACATTATGATTTTTTTTATCACCAACCTGATTATCAACTTTCACTACACAATCTGCAAAAGCACAATAGCAATGCCACAAATGTGAAGTATTCGCAATACTTAAGCAACCTTGCGTTTTTCTACTGGGATTTCCTTTTTTAAAATCCATGTGAACCGTTGCAGTGGTGTGTGTGAATCTAAATGAGTTAAAAATATACTATGCTGTCTGACCACCGATGAGATGAAAAGGCAAACATCCAGTTTACAGGAGGAAATGGACGCATCTATTAGTTTTCGGGGATGTCAGCTTTCGAATTAGGAAGGGTGACACTGATTTGAACGAAACACTTGCATGAAAGTTTTTCTTTTCCCCATACATTCAGATAGACTCGTCTCAGCTGGACGTTTGCCAATTCCATAGCTGCTGTGGGTAGACAATACTTGTTTTTAGGTTTCCCAGATTTATTTTCAGATTCATCTTTCGCTAACTCGTTCCCCTCTTTTCTAGACAAATCTTTGCATCTTGTGTCAATTGAAAAAAAAAAAAAAAAAGAACAGTACTTATAAATTTTTTTGTACCGAAATCACATATGTATCACATTAAGGTCCTTTCTAATGGTGGATTCACTCTGTAACAGCCATGAAGTACTTTTTTTCGTTGTTGTGGTCGCATAATTGAAACAGCAATAAATATTTTTTTTTTTTGCGATAGCAACAAAATAAGTCTTTCGTAATAAACTTGCTATGAATCTCAAACTGGTATCGAGTACTTATTTGTTCCAAATGTCGTCGTAGCGCAATCATCAAACCTCGATCTTCTTGGTGGAAGTAATTTTTAATGGTGGAATAAAAAATGCCGATTGAAGTGGAAACCGACCGCTGCATTTTATAATAGGTGGAATCTGAAAAACCACTAAGGCAATAAAAACTTCAATGAACTGAGCAAGTACAAAATTAGTTCTCTATCGCCGATCTTACCTATTTTAAAACAAAGCTGCGCGTTACAAGACCATGAGCTATCTCTCCATATAAAGCAGTGAGTAACCGCCCCTAAGCAAGGGCTAAGGCAGGAACATGCAATACACCGTCAACTCGTTCATTTCGATCCATGGACTGCACTTTCGAGCTTATTATGCCCTCATCAGCATGGAATACGAAAGTGAACGAGTTGAAGGTGTATTGCATGTTCCTGCCTTAGCCCTTGCTTAGGGGCGGTTACTCACTACTTTATACCCGAGCTCTGACTTAAAATTTACGAGTTGTATACCGTTCCCAAGTGCGGTCGCTCGCTGGTATTCTAATTTCACATTAGCTACCAGTTATTTTCGGCTCTCTTAGCTCTATAAAAGGATTTTTGCCTCCAGCTCGTTCATTTTCGCATTCCATGCTGATGAGGGCATAATAAGCCCGAAACTGCAGTCCATGGACCGAAATGAACGAGTTGGCGGTGTATTGCATATCTCTCCTTAGTCAAGCAGCCAATAACCTGCGCAGAAAGTCTTCGATAAACTTCTCGACGCTGTTACAATTGGTGTGAATCCACTATTACTATTGCTTTACAGATTTTAATTTTCGATATTAGGACAATTCTTTCGTTAGTTGCGAAAAAAAAAAAACTATTTCTTTCTTTTGAGCAGACAACAGTAAAATACTTTGATCAAAATGGGTATCACAGTCACATTCATGTAAAATTATATCTTCTTAAAAGAAGAAATGTATCAAACTTCGGCAATTGATAAAATATACAACCTCAAGTCAATTATAACAAAATATATACAAAATTTTAGATACAAAATATTAAGTTCGATTTACGCATAAAACCATATCGAAAAATAAAATTAAGGTTTCCTGGAACAATCACTTTTCATTCAATGTGAAGTACAAAAGAGTTCAAATGACTGATTAAGCATTAACCCATTAATGCCTAGCGTCCCTTTTTAGGGACGGTCCAAAAAAGGGTCTGATTTCCCCCAAAATGAATATTTCAACCAAATAATAGTGTTCAATTAGTACCTTGGTATTGTTTCAATTCGTTATTAACAGATTGCAGCACATAACCATTGCAAAGTGTGTTCTGCAGCAGTTTTAATATGAACTTTATCAAGAATTTCATCGTTCACAATCTTAAGAACAAAAAGTTAATTTTTTTAAATGATTCCCAGCTTCCCAGTTAATCTTACTTGCTGCTTTTATTTCTTTTTATAAAATGTCTTTTTAAATATTATATCGTAGGCAGAAAAAAATATTTAGTAAACAAAGTATGCACTCTCTGGTGTCTATCGTAACTTTTGAGGGTCGATTTTTCTCTCCTTAATAAAAAAAAATATTTCTTACATGATATTTTTTAATTATTTTTCCTGCCCATTAAACACTATTTGTAACCAGTATACAAAATATCTTTGGAAAAAAATGTCAGGCATTAATGGGTTAATATACAATGTACACATTGAATGAAGCATTAGAGTTCGAACATTTTCATAGATAAATAACCATAATATTTACATTGAAAGTATGCAAAGTGATCCTCTTAAGGTGCGCCGCTGGTGCTACAACGTTTGACCTTAAAAGATGCCATGTGCAATCCGCAGTTTTAAAGTGTCATGTATGACATTATAATATTTAAAATGGAAAAGGAGTAATCATGTTATGCGTAGTTCTTTTGCTGTACATTGCTCATTTTCCATTAATTTTACCTTGCTGTTTACTTAAGCCTCTGACTCAAAGGCCGATTCAGGGGGTGGTCAAAGGGTCAGCTGACCCCCCGTAATGAGAAACACATTTTATCAGTTACGCAACCGCTATCAATCTTGTTCTCATTGAAACAAAAATTTGAACCATGTGATATGTGTGAAAAATATTAAATTATTTTAATGAAATTTGAAAGAATTTTATCTTTAAAATATTGATTACTAGCAGACAATTTATAAATTGCAAATTTATGTTTTTTCTAATAATAAATTTTTGTCAAAACAGATAAATGGTTAATTTAACAGAGTATTATAAAAATATTACTGGCTGTGCAATATAGTATGATATTTAAAGAAGATTTAAAGTTTACATGCTTCATCGCGTTAAAACTTGACCTCCCCCCCTTACAAAAATTTCTGGATCCGCCTATGCTCTGACTGCTCAATTTTCTTAACCAAGCAACCCCCCCCCCCATTGAGGGAGCTAAGGGGCTTAAGCCCATCCCAGAAGTATCAAGATGAACTCCCTTGATTGAACTAAACTACTTGAAATGCGTTTTTTGGACTTGATTTTTGGAAATTTTCCAAGACACAGCTCCCAACCCCCTTTTTAATTTCACCAAAAATGACTGCAGTTTTTTCTTTAGGACTTCAAATTCGAAAATTTTCCGAAGTTTAGCCCCTCCCAGGAAACAATCTTGGGTGCACCACAGTAACTATGTCGCTTGAAAATGCGTATTTTTATGTATAAAAACCAATATGAAAGTTAAGTACTAAATTTACACAAATTGCCTCAGAAATGACCTTTAATATGATAAATTTCATAACAAGATTTAAGGAAAAGTTCAATATAATGTTCTTTACACCAAATTCGAGTAACGTTACAATTTTTTTTGACTTTACTACTTTTTTTGCGCAACAAACAAGACACTTTCGATAAAACGCTTTCTTTATTAAATTAGGAGGTAGCGGACTTGTAAACTGGCCAAGCGGCCGGTGTAAATGCTTCAACAAATTCATTAATGACATTTAAACGATGAATTTGCGGAAGTTATTAGAAAGAAGAATTATTCCAAAGTAGCTTTGAGACTCGTTTTTATATATAATAATGCTCATTTGATGTTAACAAATTTGAGAATGCTTGAAAACCAATAAGACTTTCTTCCTTATGATGCTTTAAAAAAATGGAGCAAATGACAAGGACATGATTAAAAATGTTCAATTTAAAATTGCATACGGAAGCTATGATTAAAACCCGTCTTGAAAAACTAACACATCGAAAGTGCTGAGAAATCTGTTTTTTTAATCTTTAAAAATAAAGCCCACCCATTGACGGTACAAAGACCATTTTTATTTTAAAAATCAACAATAAAATTCTGAATGAAACACTTGCCCCCCTCATTTTAAGGCAATGTACTTTGCGTGTATACTGAAGGGAAAATGTCTGATTAGAATATGTAATTTTTCTGATCGGCATTTTAAATATTCTAATGTACAAACATACCACATAAATGTAATACAAACCACAGTGAGTTTTCAAAGCAACAGTTTTTGAGTCTTGGATATGGAACGTAGACTAAAATGTGTAATTACATATATCATCCATTTCAACATACAAACCTTTGAAGATATGTCTTGGCATTAAACATGTCGGAAGTTTATACTCCGGCATATGGAATGGAAATAGTCTTAGCATTGTTTGAAACAAAATGCCCAGAACTTAATCTGCACAGAAGTTGATATGAGGTAAGGATATCAACAATGTCTTTGTTCTTTTTTATTCTATATACACCTTTAAAATTCAGCTCGAAGGAATAGAAACTCAGAGTTTCAACAAAGTGTCTCACTTACAGCTCATATTCACCGCTTACTGAACTCCTGAAAAGAAAATCAAGGTGTTCAGAAAAGATAAAAGTTCCATCTCATTTTAAAATAAATAAACAAATAAACACTTTAATTACACAGTGTCATTGCATAGTGACTAACGTTCCATTCAGAGCTGATTTTGTAACTGTTTTTACTTGTAACTTAAAGGATAAAAAATATTTTTCATAGTTATGCTGGTGGATTTACAATGTACATGGTAACTACTGTCTAAAATTTTTCGTGCGACCTCCGCCGCATCTGCGCACGCGCCAAGTCTCTTCTGACTTTCTCGAAATAGGGGGGAAATGGGGGAAATGCAACGAGGAAGTAGCAAGCGAACAAAAACTGAAGGCATCGGGAAGTTGCATCCTAAACATATCTCATCTTTTTCAAATGGAAGCGTTCGTGACTGCCAGGCGCACAATACGCGAACAGACACTATGTATCATTTCTGCTAAGAATTTAAAACAAAATTACTAACAGTAGATATTTTTTCAACCAAAATAGCAGCGTGACTAACGTAACATTTTTGCAACCCTGAAAATTAATGCTCATGTTATGAGGCAAAAATTTCTCAAAGTTACGCAAGTGTTAAAAATTAAATAATATATTTGAAAAAGGTGTAAAGTTGGCTTTTAAAAACATAAAACACATTTATTAAATCTTAATTTTTTTTAGTCTTAAGTGTCATTTTTACTCAAGATGGCGTGTGACTAACGTAACCATCGAAAACCAAGCAGTAGACACATTACAAACTATTTATTATGACTAATCTCAGTGATAATTACAATACTTTTTCAATTTTTTAAACTTCTTATGTTGTATGATTTTTATTTATTTATATATTTATTTCTGTTTTGATACTTTTTTCACTTCGGTATTTTTTTTTCTTCTGCTGAGGTTGACATTTCTATGGAATGACCCCACAGTATAGTATACAAAATACAGTGCGCACCGAAATGATACGTCCACCCGCATTTTTAAAAATTGCGACTCTTAATTGAGAATATGAAGCACTTTTCTGAATGGAGACAATTAATCATTAATCGTTATAACTATATATGATGAAATTTCTCGAAAATTAATCATTCTTTTTATTTTATTCAAATCTTCATTTTCCGACCGTTTCAAAAAGATAGGTCCACTTTCAGAAATTTTGCATCAATCACGCTTACTTCCAAAAAAATTGCATAAATATCGTTGCTTAGTCTTACTGCTGAATTATGCTATTTGTTAATCCCGCATTGGGTACATTTAAACAGATTTGAATGTCACGTTGTAATCAAACAAAATGGGTTGTCGTTGTAGTCTTTCGCTGTTCGAGCAGGGGAAAATTGATGC
>JAXGGA010012357.1:0-39032 GCA_038373865.1 Uloborus plumipes | reverse complement strand
GGGACAGACAGACCGACCGACCGACCGACAGACCGACCGACACACAAATTCCCCATCTCAATACCCTACTTTCAAATTTTTAATTTTTCGATATTCATTTTACCTCTTTATTTTTTTAACTTGGCGATATTTTTTGGACTTGGCGATATTTTTTCGATGCATTAAGCTACTTTTAATACTTTTTTCGTCTTTCTTTTATTTTTAACGGGAAAGTAGGCTAAAAAGTAGCAAAGAAAATGGAAGGATATCCGAACCTAATCCCTCTCTTTTTTTCGGCGTTTAAGTTAAAAAGGAATTACAGTTGTAGAGCTTCAAGTTTTAAAAAATACCGACAGAAAGTCTGAATCTCCTCATTGAAGATCGTCTAATGTTTGGTTTTTGGAACATGAGTTTCCAAAAATTTCCGGAGGAGAAAAACAAGCCCTATTATCGATTATGGCCTACAGTTTTATTTTTAAAACGTTAATTTCAAAAACTTAAAAAGAAGCCCCCCCCCCCCCACACACACACACCAAATAATGATAAAAGGTCTAAAATTTCGTTTTTGGAGCTTAAATTACGAAAAACTGCTGGTGCATAGTACATGAATCCTATCGCTAAGGCTACCGGTAAATGGACTTTAATTTCAAGAAATGTTGGAGGGAAGGTCTCGAAAATCGTTTAAAATTGAGTTTTGAGATCTTTAATTTCGACAAAAAACATTCAGAGGAGAAAACCGAACATTATACTTTTCTCTAACATCATCAAAGATGCTATTGCGTTGTTTAGACATCAATTTTGAAAAAATGGCGGTTGAGAGCGACCAAACCCCATTCTTCCTAAGATTATCTCAGATAGTTATGCATTTTGCTTTTGGAATTTCCACATCAAAAAACTGCTAGTGAAAAGTTCCAAAACCACCATTCATTCCCCTAACATCTTCAAAGAGGCCCTACTATGGTGTTTTTTGAACATCAATTTCGAATATTTACAATGGGAGAGCCCCCGACTCGTGCTCTTTCAAGGCTTAACCTAGGTTGTCTTAAACTGCGTTTTTCGAACCTAATAAAGAAACATGCCTAAACCTCATCCCCTAGCAATTGCAAAAATGGCTTGCAATAACGTTTTTATGGCCGAATATTCTGAAAAACCCCTATCAGTATATTTTTTGAATATTCCAATTTATGTCTGGTCTTGATTCGTTTCAAAACGCTATTCTTCTGATTTATAAGCCTGATATATTTAGTGGTCTAACATTTTAAGTAATGAGTGGAGTATTAGCGCACTAATCGCCTACTCGTCTTCAGTAAGGTTGGAAGAGCGTCATAGTATTAACCATTTATTTTCTTACATAAATACAATTTGATTAATAAGTAAAAAATTCACATAAAATTTAACAGAAGCAAGAGAGCTTCCAATCAAAGAGGCACTGTGTGTTTGAAATTGACACCTTAAAAAGTTTTTTTAAATGAAATTTATTAGTTTTTTTCCGGAGATTTTTACCCCAATTTTTTCGATTGTTGATGATGCTGTTTTCCATATCAAAACAAACATAAAAAGCTTTGCACTTTTATTCCGGAAAAAATAAATAAAAAGAAAGAATTGGTAATCTATGAAAGTTCAGTATTCTCGCGATTTTAAAAATTTGATCCAATGGCCTCTGAACTTAAAAGGGGTAGGGGTGCTTGTTGTCTGAAATTAGCTCCCCCTTAAGTTAAATCCTGGGTGCGCCCCTGGGTGCCGTGAACGACTATTCACTCCAATGTCGTGAGAATTAAATATCGCTTAATAAGACGAAATCGAAACCCGACGCTGTGTAATACTATTGTAATTAAACTGGCCGTGACAATGATCCAATGCCATTTCAGACGAAGAGGAAGCCCTAACCCGCGAAAATAATATTCACCGTACACGTTATTGACTCCTATGCCGTTAAAATACGAATCTCTACGCTCCGCCGTGAAAATAATATTTACCTGGCGCCGAAATTAGTTCACGGCAAAACCACGTGATCCATGACGTACACCTTAAGCTCCGCCCTTTGCCGTGAAGATAATATTTGGCCGGCGCGCGGCGCCGTGAACGTAGCCACTACGTTGTTCGTATTGACAGTACCGAATTTGGGTGGGCGCTGCCGCTTCGAATTGTACCAACATTGAATCGAGTCATTGAATTACCCAACAGATTCAGAGTGACCCGTACGCAGTATTTAGGAAAGAAATTGAATTTGGCAACATATGCTTCAAATTTATGTGCGGTAAAATGAAAACTTACCGAAACTTGTAATATTGCAATTTTGTTTGCACATTTAATTTAATAACAAAACGTCAATGGAAGGTAATTTGGAGTCATTTCGCGCATGTTATTATTGCCCCAAAGTGTTTTATAACTCCGAATATTTAATAAAACATATTTTGCGACGACATAATGATAATTTGTTGTCATTGCATGACAAATTAGCGGATATTTTGCACTCTGCATCAGATGATGAGCGTATAATATCGAAAAAAAGCAAAATTAATAATTTAAGGGAACACTTCGGCGTCACCAAAAGAGAACGTAAAAGAGTGAAGCAGCATGTCCTAAATGATGTTTGTGATAAATCATGTCACGAATTGAAGCAAACAATAAAGGGATCACCATCTGCCAAAAATGCTACCATTGAAGAAAATGAAAAAATCACTAATGATGAACCAATTGCGTCATTTACAAACTGCAAGAAATTAGAGGAAATAAACACCAACATATTTGAAATAGAAGGTTTCATAAAAGATTTATGTTTTCAAATAGAACAGCTCCAAATAGTCGTAAAAGACAAGATGTCATTAAAGCAAGAAATACTAAAAGAAGTTTCTCTTAATGAAAGTAAAATTCTTCAAAATCAGAAAATTGAAACTTTAAAATTAAAGCAAATATCGTGCGAGTCAACTGATCAAGTTGATGGGACGGACATTGTTTCAGAGAAAAATCCCTCAGATGTAAAATTTCTTCTTCAACAAAAACTGCAAAATCTTGGCATTGCGCCCAGTGAAAATCGAATAACTATTGATAAATTTGAGAAAATAATGCAACTTCTAACCTCTGACAGGGAGTTAATGTGCAAAAAAGATCAAAATTTTATGGATGTATATAATAAGATTAATTCTTTTGCTGATCTTAAAACACTGGCAAAAATCCAGGAAAAAAAAAATTGTCTGGACAAAGGGCCTTACCTCTGTACAAAATGCAAGAAATTGAACAGCTAAAACTAAAGCCCATGAATCTATAGAGCAAGGAAGCACGGGATTCGTTGTAAGTAATGATTCAAACCAAGTTTGATAACCAAGTTTTTTGTTGAAAATAAAATTTGTTTTCAAAATGAAATTTTTGCTCAACATTTTTATTTGTTGAATTTTGGAATAATTTGCTATGTTATTTAACAAGTAAACAAGTAGTATTTAATGCTGACTAGTCTAGAGTAAAAGCTTTAGCTAAGAGGAATTCTGCGGTTCTGATAATCTAGTAGATTTTTATTGCAAACTCAAACTATGTTGAAAATGTTGTGAAGTGTTTTCAAATAGTTTAATTTTTCAATCCCAAGAAATTATAATAGTGGATAGATTTTTTCACAAAATAAATTAATCTTCCATGATCTTGAAACAAATTACCTTTAAGAATTAATAATGATGATAACTATAATTATAATTAACATTTTATAGAATTTAAATTAGTCATTTAATCTTTTTTCTTGTTGAAAAAAGTTTAACAGAAACTGTTGACTTATCCTAGGGAATGAAGGCACTTTTATTCACATCAAAATAGAAATAAACTGCTTCATTTCTAACTTTAAAAAATTCAGTTGTAAAAGAAATGAAATACAGTGAACTCTCACTTATTCACCGCCTCACTTATGTGCCTTTTTCACCTATACGACGGTTTTCAGTGGTCCCTGCTCATTCCATAGTAAAATAATGATAATTTCATTTGTTTATGCGTCGCTCTAAAGTTTAATATTTCACTTATGCACTGATTTTTGTAAAAATTATTTTTTTTAAAAATAATTATTTTTTCTCTGAAAAATGAACATGTTACTTCATTTTCCTCTTTAATATTTCACGTTGCTGTAAGAATGCTTTCTAAGAAAGCATTCTTATTCTTACAGCATGAATTAAGTTTCGAAGCTCTTATGTCTTATCTGTTTACTGGGTTCCCACTCTTTTTTCAAAATAAAAAATAAGGACCTTTTGTATAAAAATTAAGGACCTCAAAAATACTTATCAGTCATCAAGACCCGCAGGGCCGGATTAAAGTCCATTTACGCCCTAGGCCAAACTTAGAAACTACGCCCCACCTCACACATCCGAGCCCTATCAAAATGGAATCTCCCCGCCCCATTTGATGAACTGATTTATGATTTTGTTTTTTTCTTTCTTTCCTCCCTTTGTTTTTTGTATTCCTCTGTCAATGCTCGAAAACGAAAGTTCCAAAATTGGCTCCTCAGGAATTTGTCGAATTTGAAGCTTTCAAAATGCAATTTTATGCCATTTATCGGAAAGTAATGGGACAACTCGCAGTAAGGCAATTCAACGCGCAATTTTAAAGATTATTGGTTTTTTTAATTTTTGATATTTATGATTTTTTTATTATTTATAAAGCAAAATTGTAAGTTTTGTTACATTCAAAGGAAAATATACGTTGTAGAAACGATCTTTCTCCTGGATTATTGTAATTTTTAAGCTGAATTTAATGGTATAATAATCCAGTTGATAAGCCCGATATCACAACGTATATTTTTCTTTGAATGTTACAAAATACATACTATTTTGCCCTAAAAATGGCAGTCGCTTACCCCCCCCCCCCCGGGTATGTTTTTGAAATTGAAGTCCTACATAAGCAAGTGTGAGCTTTGATGATGGTTGATCAGCTTTGATGATGTTTGATAAAGGAATGAGTTTGAAGACTCCTCGCACCTCTTTCGAAACCTAAAATTTTGACGAACTTTAATGATGCTTTGGAAAGGCGGAAATCTCCAGGAGCTCTCTCGAGATCCTAAAATACAATTTTAGACGATTGGTTTCAGTAATTCGCTTCGGTAAATGTGTCGGAATTGAAGTAATGAAAACAACTAGACGATTTGAATAGTGTTAGATGAGGACTGAATGCCGGAAACGGGGGGCTCTTTGGGAATATTTATTAAAATTGAGACCCAAAACACGAGATTTTAGACAATTTTTAATGAGGTAGGAGAGGCCTGAGGTCAGGGTCACTTTCCGAAAAAGTTTTCGAAAAGAAAAGAAATTTTAGATGATCTGTTATTGTGTGGAGGTGGGGCGCTTGAGAGCTTTCCATAGAGAAAAATTTTCGAAATATGCATTTGTAAAAATTCTAATGCATCTAACAGTGCTGGGTGAAGAGATGGGAACTCTTCTCTTATTAAAAATTTTTGAAATGTTGGAAGGGTCGGGTGAGGACCCTCCTTGACAGATCTGTTGAAATCAGAATTGTCGAAAATCTTCGATAATGTATGGGGAAAAAATTGGTTTCTGGACTCTCCTCAGAAACTTTCGACTTTTAAGTCCTAAATGCGAGGTTGAAGATCACTTTTAATGTTATGGGAAAGGATGGGATTCGTTGAGTCTCACTCGGAAACTTTTTAAAATAGACGTTTCATAAAAAGCAAGATTAGATAATGTTTGAAGGTGGAAATTGAAGCGGATTCAGGGGATCTTCCATTGAATGTTTCTCAAATTAAAATTATTAAAACACAATTTTAGTCAGCTTTGGTGACGTGAATTTAAGAGATTAGGCTCAGAAACCCTCCCTTCCCTTATTTCACTACTTCGCTAAACTTTTATTTATTCTTGAAAATATGTTGTAGAACATCTTGTCTCACGCTTTCTTTTTCAAAAAACAGTTATTTATTTTTATTTTTCCACAATGAAATTGAAAAACAAACGTCTGTAGCCTCAGAAAAAAAGAATAATAATGTTTTTGGCTGAGGAGATTTTTAATTTATTTTACTTAAATTTAAAAAGCATGGCTCCTGAATTTCTTGATACACTTTTCTTTTTCTCTCATTTTCTACATTAAAAAGATCAGAATGTTGATGCTCCTTTCCTCACAATTATTTTATCCCTCTCTTTAATTGTTCTTCTATTTAAAACATAATTCAAGACATGTCCTGATTTTTATCCATTTTGTTTTGACTTTCATTAAAATATTTTGAAAAATAATATGTTTAAAGTGAACCCCAATAACTGATATATTTATTAATAAAATATATAAAATTGTGCATTAGAAATTATTTATTAGGAACTTGTTATACGATGCATGCGTCTGTTGAGAACTAAAGCAGTCTATGGTAAATATTTTGAGTACAAAATAAGCAATATTTGTAGCAGAGGAGCTCGGACGTGAGGTCATTGCTAACTCTCCAAAATTTTCTTATTCGGCAAATGATGTGTCAGTTTGGCAAATTTGGAAGCAAATTTGTAATAAATTTTTATAAAAGTGTCTAATATCTCTTTTCGTTAAATGTTGGAACTTGTGTAGGCTCGTATTTTGTCATTCGGCAAAATTTGAAGTTTCATTCGGTAAATTGATTAATATGCCCCACTTCCAAAAATGTAAACTACGTACGCCCCTGTGGGTTGACTGTCTTAAATAAATATAAATTGATAAATTATTAATTGCAAAGCAAACTTACTGACATGATTTAAAGAGATCAAGAGAAAAATTATTTCATAAATAAGTTTTATATTTCTATACCATGGTTGTTACTAATTTTCCTGTGTGCTATATTTTCAAGAAACGATTGCTCAAATCGAAGGTATTGAAAAGTATTTGCTTTGACCAGAATGACTTCGACTCAAGCTTTACGCCCCCTACCTCTTTCAATTTTTTTCTCAAAAAAATTGAATTGCAATCCGTTCTAATTGACCATTTATCGCCATATACTAGCGTGCCACGTTCATTTGTTTTTTTCTTTCTTCCTTTCTTTTTTGTTTATTTATTTATTTTATCAACAAACTATGAATAATTTTTTTCCTCAATATGCGCCCTTTCCAGCTTGCGCCCCTAGGCCAGGGCCTAGGATGGCCTAATGGGTAATCCGGGCCTGAAAACCCGTAAAATATATTTACATAAAATATTTCACTATTATCAATTTATTCAACATTTAGCATGTGAAAAAGTAGGCATAGAGTATTCTATTCATAGATGGGGCGAAATAATTACGACTACTAATAAATAAAACCTAAAGCATTCCTCTTTAAAAAGAACCGTAAAACAATTTATGCTATTACACTACTTAGCATATGAATTTGCAGTAATTTCATTTGATTGACAAGAATTATTAAGTTTGCAGAAAAATTGAGTAAAAAGGTAAAAGTATTTAAATAAAATTTAAAACACACTGAAACAATTGTGAGCAAATAGTGCAAATTTAGGACTTGAAAGGAAATTTAAGGACCTTGAGCCAAAAACAAGGACTTTTAAGAGCCCTTATTTTCCAAAATGAAAAATAAGGAGTTTTTTAGGACCGTGCGAGCCCAGCATCCTTTGTTGACAACTCGTGCATGCAAGGGAAGAAATTCATACCCTTTTCCTTCAGCCCTGTGAATGAAAGGGGCTGGTTTGTTTTGTGACCACCTTTAAAGCAATCAGGATGGGGCAGGGCAGGTGCCTGCAACTCTCCCTTGAGATTTCACCCTAAAAGATTTTTTTTTCTTTATTTGTGGTTTTAGCACTTCAGCTTTTGATTGTGATTGTGTTAAGATTTGTCCTGTGTGAGAAATGAATGATGTAAAGAAATTTAACCCTCCAGCGGGCGCGCGTATGTGAGATATTGATATCTACCGATTTTGTATAGAAACGTTCTTATTCACGCTGTCACTAAATTATATGCTTTGTTTCCATCTTCTGAATGGGCTTTTTTACTTATGCTCCTTTTTCTTTTGGTCCCTTGGGCCGGCACATAAGTGAGAGTTCACTGTACTGTCGGCCCTGATTAGACGAATACTGTCGGTTAGGAATGCACCGAGTAGCGCTTTGTCCGAGTACCAAGTACTCGGGCTTTCACTACTCGGCCGAGTACCGATTGTTTCTTAAAAAATCATTGACATACAGCCAGGGTTGGGTTTTTGACGTCAAAAACCAGTTTTTGACATGACATGTCGAAAACGTCAAAAACCTGTCTAAAACTCAAATACAGTGGTTATTAAGATTTTTTATAAACATATAAGGTTTATCATCCTGAAAAATATTAAATAAAAATTTATACATCTTATCAATCAAGTTTAATAAAAATTAAACTAATAAATTTAATGAAAATTAATTCGCATTCTTTTAAATTAACTTTTTATGCCGTGAAAAAAGTTACAAATATTAAAACTTAAATCCAGTTTTTAAAGAAGTTTTGTTTAAATGTTTAAAAACTATCAATTAGTTATCTTATCAGTCAAGTTTAATAAAAATTTAATTAATAAATTTAATGAAAATGGCTGCTTGAAATCCAACCAAATTCTCTTGAGCATTTAATTACATTTGAAGCCAAATCTGCCCCCTATCCCGGTAGCTACTTTGCAGTTCAGAATATCCCAGCAAAAACATGGTGGAAAGGTATAAAAAGAAGCAACACCTCTGCCGACTTTGTTCAGCTGATGGTACAATTACATTCCAGCCCATGTAGCTCATCGTCTATCGAAAGAATCTTCTCGAGTTTTGGACTCATACATTCTAAACTCAGAAATAGTCTTGCCGTCTAAAAAGCATAAAAACTGGTCTTTTGTTACTGCACGCTCCGCGGGAAAAACGATTTAGATTGGGACTAAATACCTTTAAGTAACTGTTAACTTAATATGGTTTATTTTATGTATGTAAGTCTACAAATAACACCAGGCAAATGTGCACTATGCAATTTCTGCTTTCTGAAATTTATAAATTGTAATTAGGTTTACGTTTTAATATACTGTTATTTATAATTAATTTTTTTTCTATAATGATAGTAGCTCATTCATTTATTTTATTTTCCACATGTAAGCATCTTGTAGTATCCCAATTGAACGGCTCGGGAGTAAATAATGGTATCTGACAAATTCTAAAAATCAGACTTTTTAAAATTAAAATTAAAAAAAAATCACTTGTAAAATTTTATTAAGTATACCCAAGACACACAGCACTTAATTAATGTACCCACTTCATTTTTAAAATAAAAAAAACCTGTTACAGTAATTTCTCGAAGCAATAAAGCCATATTCAAAAGCCATATGGGCGATTCTCTGTAAACTGGTAATTGGCTATCCGGACTGAGCATTTTAAAAATAAAAGAGTAATAAAATAATTATCGCTCTTATAATACAAGTAAAGCATTAATACTTTGTGGCCCTATTGTATTTGTAGTGATAACAATTTAATTTTTTTTTTCTAGAAATTATCTAAGCGCCAAAAACACAGTCCCCTGACTGTCCCAATCCCATAGTCGAACTGTTCAAGATAGTATTTCAAAAAACCTGTTAACACTACATAAATTTGGCAATTAATATCTAAAAATAGAATAATGAAGCTATATTTTTCTTATGAAATAAGGTATAATTACGTATTTCTAAAACTTAAAATTGTAATGTAAATTCTGTACAGAGTTTTTTCAAACAGTCCCCTGCAACAAATTCAAAGCTGTAATACGAAAAATCTATAACTTTTGCAAATTCTTTTTGGCGTGAAGTTTAAAGTAATCAGTGTGAATTTGCCGAAATCGCCGAGAACGGTGTTGAAACGCCACTTAGCTTAGTTTGAGAGCCGCATTTGTGATGAAAGTATGCATCAGGGTCGTTGCGAAAACAGTCCTCTGGGAAGTGATTTTATTAATGTCAATTAATTTAATTATAAAACATATTATTTATTATGTCCACAATTTGCGCCTAAATTTATAGGTAGTCTCGTAACTAACTATGTTCCAATAGTTTTGCAGATATTACGCAACAAAGAGCAAAAACACAGTCACCTGGCACAGTCCCCTGCCTAGTTATACTAGGCGGGGGACTTACCCTCTATCATTATTTATCAGAAAAACAAACTTCAATTGGCCCTCTTTCAAACCAAAGTAATAGATTCATTTGCTGAGCGATAGTATTATAATTATACGAACATTTCAAAAAACCATGCCCAGACAGATTTCGTGTGAAAAATGAGTTTACAGAGAATTATCGCCCATATGTTTGATTTTTCAAAATGCTAGTTACCATTATTTACTCCCGAGCCCTTCAATTATGTTTAGGATTGCTTATTACACTTTTATTTTAATAACCTAAAACTCCAAAAGTTTACTTCAGTGTCTGAAATCATAAATTGTAAATTTCATTTGAAAATGTATTTTGATTATCAATATCAAATTTAAACATGTTTTGGACAGAAATTTAGGTTTTTGACAATTATGTCAAAAACCATGTCAAAAAGGGGTTTTTGACATGACGGTAAAAACCACGGTTAAAACCGGATAAAACCTCCGACTGTCAAAAACTTGCCAACCCTGCATACAGCGGTACAGGGTTAGAAATCATTACAAAATTTTACTGGTCTTCTCGACCAGTGAACAGGAATATATACTGTTTAACAGACAACATCACTAGTCCACCTTAAATCATTAACTACATTGTTTTCTTTAAAAAAAAATGGTGGTCCTTGGATTGTTTATTATTTTAATGGTGATTCGAGGCGAGTTTAACTGGTCTGGAACCAATGGACCAGCAGTAAATTCGAACCCTGAGATATGAACTGATCATTGGAATGAACCTCTATATGATAGTTCTTAGAACAAAAATCCCACTAAATTTCACTTATGCATTGTTTAAAATATTTTATTTATTTTGTCAAAAATTTTAGAAAAAAGTTATTTTTAAAATGAAACTACATTAAATGAATAAATATAAAGTATCTAAGTTGGAATTTATTAATCTATTATTGATTAGTTCTAATTTTCTAAACTTGAATAATTTTTAAAAGCTTTTGAGGATATTAAAATGAAGATTTACTCTATTGAAGCATTACAAAGTCATATATTACAGTCATATTAATACTCATATTTTATATATCATTATATCATTATAACAGTCATATTTTATAAATATATTAATTGTAAATGATTGCATTATATATATTTGCATATTTTTAATTATTGAAAAATGTGTCTTGAACTATTCAATTTTCTACAACTACTCAGTATCGGCCGAGTACCTGATCCAAATTGAGCAGAGTACCGAGTACTCGGCAAATTGGCCAAGTAGGCCGAGTACTCGGTGCATCCCTACTGTCGGTTCTGAGAAATATTATTCGATTAAGCAAGGTAATTGTTTAATACAAATACAAATACAAATGTGACGACCAGCAACAGGCTCTGGGCCGGTCCTAGTCAAATTATAGATCCCAATGAAGATCAATGGCCCTCTTAAAACTATCTACTCCCTTGCTCCTTACCGCCTCTTCCGGTAAACTATTCCAAGTTCCCACTACTCTGGTAAAATAGTAATTTTTCCGAATTTCCAGGTTAGCCTGAGATTTAAACAGCTTATAACAATGACCCCTTGTCCTGCTTTCCGTGCAAAAAGTGGGGATCTATGACATTGCGTCTATGACATTGGAAATACGTTTTTCCCGTATATTTTATTCGTATGAGCAGGCAGGCCCGTCATTTCGAGGGGTCAGGTGACTTTGAGAAATCAATATATTTACATATAAGTGGGCGTGGGTTTTTTATGTTTTCCGAGGAAATTGCATTGTGTTTGGACCCTTTGCCCCCCCCCCCCCCGGAAAAACTTGAAATGACGGCCCTGCTCTATGGCAAGAATTCTAATTTACAACTTGAACAGTTTCTAAGTTAAAGGGAAGGGGGACATATAACTAAAACTGATAAATACAGGAAAAGTAGAAAAATCAGAATAATGCAATTATAAAATATGCATTGAAAGTTCAAAACTACAGGAAGCAAATACAAATAGATAACGATTTATTGACTATTAATTTAACTCAGTGATGTCACTCTTATTTGATAAAGAACACTGTAAGATCTTATTCTCTTTATGAAGTGAATAATTTTGAATTTCCCTGGCGGAAACTTGATATGGTCACATTGTCCAAACAATAATGTTACATATAAAATAAGTTAAGTAACAATAAATGAAATATAAAAAAAAAAATGTCTTTCAGTAGTTGGATTGAAAGCAATCAGTATGCCTTCACACAAAATATTTAAAACTTTTTGAAAATATTTAAAAATGAATACATATTTAAAAAAAAAAAAAAACCTGGTGGACTGAACCATTTATAGCTTGATCCATGCTAGTGTCATACAATAAAGAGATCAATAACATGTATGCCAAAAATAATTCAAAGTTTGATACACAATTGTAATATTCGTGGCTTATCAAAATATTTCTTGTTATTATAAAATGAAAAAGCTCTTGTAATTATCCTTTTAAGTATTAACTGAGATCTACTGATGTGCAGTACAGTACTTATTTACCATATTTTTCGCTGTATAAGACGCACCCAATTTTAAAGGAGGCAAATCTAGAAAAAAAGAATAAAAAGTGCCTGCGTATAAGACGCAGGCACTTTTTCCCCTCCGATTTTGGGGAGAAAAAGTGCGTCTGATACGGCGAAAAATACGGTAGTTCATATACGGCATGATTCAATTTTAAATGTTCATTGCAGGGCAAAGTGGATGAGGCAAAGTGAAATAGCTCATTTCATTATTTCGTTCCTTATTCATTCATTTACTAAACCATATACGTATTTCTTCATTTTTTATTTTATTTACATTTCTTTACTTATTAATTCACTTACACTCAAGAGCCAAAAGATTACGACCACCTCTTAATAACGAGTTGGCCCACTTTTAGCCCACAGCATAGCTGAAAAATGCCTTGGCATGGATGCCACAAGTCCTTGGTAGATGGGCGGAGACAGATTGTACCAGATGTTTAAGCAACGGCCACAAAAATCTGAGATATTGCGAATTGGTGGTCTTTGATCTCTAAGCTGCCGTTCCATGACATCCCAAATATGTTCTTTCAGATTGAGATCCGGTGAGTAAGGCGGCCAGAACATTAATTGGAATTCAGCATCATGTTCCTGGAACCACACAATTTGAGCCTTGTGACACTAGGCATTGTCCTGTCGGAAAATGTCATTTTCAGCTGGAAAAACATAGGCCATGTAAGGATGCAACTGGTCTGCAATGATGTTCAGATGCCCTGTAGCATTCATGGTATGTTCTACCATAACCACAGGTCCCAGAAACGCCTCAGAGAACGTCCCTCAAAGCATAATACTGCTACCACCGGCCTGTGTATGACCCATTGTACATTGAGGGAGCAACTGTTCACCTGAAAGACGGCGTAACCTGACAAGGCCATCGGAGTAATGAATGGCAAACCGTGATTCATCTGACTAGGCAGCTCTCTCCCAGGGCCGTCGCTAGCTGAAATATCTGGGGGATGTTGAGAATTTGGCGGCCCTGGGCTCATCATATAAGGAGGTGAAGGAGATAGCTTCCCCCGAGCTTTGAAATCTAATATTTTTTACAAAGATGGAAGGTGGACGCAATTTTTTGTTTTTTTAATTTTTCCTGTGAAATTAGCATTTAGTATACCCCCTCCTCCCACACACATGGAAAAATTCAAAATGACAAGCCTGAGTGGCTACAAACAGCTTTTGAGTTTTTGAGCACATGCTTAAAACTTCATTTTTTTTTTTTTTTAATAATTATAATAATTTCACTCACACTTGCCGAAGACCCGTTTATATGGTCTGTGTGGCGGACATTTACAACACAGTCGTACACGCAGAGGAAGGACAAGGATAGAAGTACATCCATGCCTAAATCGGGACTCGAACCCGGGGCCACCTCATCATGGTCAGACAATAATGTTATTGTAATCGTAATGATACTTTAGCTTGCTGGTTTTGGCATCGTTTTGATTGGTTCATTCTATTGTTCTTGTTAATAAACGTTCATTGCATGTTATTGTGTGTCGTATTTTCATGATTATATTGCAGTATTGTTTATTTAAACTTAGTAATAAGTTATCATAATGGCGACAAGGTAAAAAAAAAAAGAACGTAAAACGTAAAAATGAGCAAATTAGGCCTCGTGGGTTCTTTAAATGTGTTCGATCCTGTACAAGACGACATAAAATTCTACATTGAACAGCTTGAACATTTATTCCTAGCAAATGACGTCGAAAAAGATAAGAAGGTGTCAGTATTCATTTCTGCAATTGGAAGTAAAGCTTATAAAGTTCTTCAGAATTTGCTTCTGCCGAAATCGCCAGGCGACTGCGAATACGAAGATTTGAAAGGTACTCTAATAGCGCATTTTAAACCTACACCCATCATAATTGCTGAACGTTTTCGGTTTCAGAGAAGAAATCAAGTATCGGGGGAATCCGTTTCACAGTATTTAGTAGAATTACGAAGATTAGCACCTACTTGTGAATTCGGTGCATTTTTGGATGAAGCTTTGAGAGACCGATTTGTCTGCAGACTGAGTAACGAAAACATTCAAAAGAGACTTCTTGCGAAGAAGGATTTGAAATTGTCAGATGCCGTGGAAACTGTGGTTGCTATTGAAATAGCTGAAAATGATGCTGCAAATATGAAGTTATTCACACCAGCTGTGAATAAAGTTCGCCAGACTGAACAGGGTATCGCAAATGAGAAACCTCAACCACATAAAAACTTTGCTGCAAATACAAACGGTAAGAAGAAATTTAAATGTTATCGTTGTGGTGCTACACATGATTTTGATAAGTGTAAATATAAAAATGCTAAATGTCACAAATGTGGCAAAACAGGACATATATCACCTGTGTGTAGAAGCAGTGGTTCATCAACTAAAAAGGTCGAAGTAGTCGAAAGCGAATCTGAACTTTCCCTCTATTCTGTGAAATCATTAAATCAAGTTTCCAGTAGTAAAAAGTACATAATTTCGGTTGCTATAAACGGAAAAAGTTTAGACATGGAACTTGACACAGCCGCTGACGTTTCTATTGTATCAGAAATTTGGGTAAAGAACTGTTTATCCAAATCTAAAATTTTGACATCATCTACTAGACTGAAAGATTACAATGGAAAGGATATTCCAGTAGTTGGAGAAATTCTCGTAGAAGATAAGTGCAACAATCAGTGCGAAACCTTACCATTGGTTATCGTGAAAGGTGATGGAGCGGCTCTTTTCGGAAAGAACTGGTTATCGGTTTTTAAACTAAATTGGAGTGAAATATTTTCGGTATCTTTGGAAAATGGAAATAGTGTTGAGGCGCTTAAGAAAAAATACAAAGATATTTTTGAAATGAGTAACACGCCAATTAAACATTTCAAAGCTATTCTTAAAATGAAAGATAATTGTCAACCTATTTTTTGCAAAGCAAGACCGGTTCCGTATGCTGAAAAAAAGGCTGTTTCTGATGAAATCAAGCTTTTGGAGCAGAGAGGAGTTTGGAAGTTTGTAGAACATTCAAGATGGGCTACTCCGCTCGTAGTTGTGCCAAAAAAGAATGGAACTGTTAGATTGTGCGGCGACTTCAAAGTCAGTGTCAATAAAATGCTGGATGCAAATCAGTACCCTTTACCAACACAGCAGGATTTATTTGCAACTCTTCGAGGTGGCAAGTATTTTACCAAGTTGGACTTAACGCAAGCTTATCAACAAATAGAATTAGATGAGGCATCCCAGGAACTGTTGACACTCAACACTCATCTTGGGTTAGTTAGACCTACTAGGTTACAGTATGGTATTACTTCCGCTTCTGCAATATTTCAATCAGTAATTGAACAAATTTTGCAAGGTTTCCCTTCAGTTATTTGTTTTCAGGATGATATTTTAATTTCTTCAGCTACAAAAGTTGAACATTTTCGTTTGTTAGAACAAGTTCTGCAACAATTTTTAAAATACAATGTGCATCTTAATGGTGATAAATGTGTTTTTATGCAAACCAAGGTTGAGTTTCTAGGACATATTATAGATGAATTTGGTATTCATCCAACTGAGGAAAAGGTGTCTGCAATAAAAAATATAAAAACACCTCAAAATGTCACAGAGCTTAAATCTTTTTTAGGATTGTTAAACTATTATGCTAAGTTTATTAAAAATGCATCAACATTGTTAGCTCCATTATATGAATTACTAAACAAAGATGTTTCATGGATTTGGTCCAAGCAGCGTGAGGAAGCATTTCTGAAAGTGTAAATCTTTGTTAACTTCTGAGACTGTCTTAGCTCACTATAATGAAAAATTGCCTTTACAACTTTCCTGTGATGCGTCTCCCGTGGGACTTGGGGCAGTATTATCACACATTGTTGAGGGGGAGGAACGTCCCGCTGCTTATGCATCAAGAACCTTGAGCAAAGCAGAGAGCAATTATTCCCAAACCGAAAAGGAAGCTCTGGCTCTGGTTTACGGACGTAAGAAATTCCACCAATACCTTTTTGGGCCATCATTTGTCCTTGTGACGGATCACCAACCTCTACTAACGATTTTCGCTCCAGACAAATCAATCCCTGCAATGTCTGCTGCACGATTGCAGCGATGGGCTTTATTGTTATCTTCATTTAAGTATACAATTAAGTACAAGAAAGGAATTTTGCACCAGAATGCAGATACTTTGTCAAGATTACCTGATGAAAATGAAACTGATATGTATACTTCTGATATTTTTCGGGTATTGTATGTTGATGAATTGCCTCTGATGTCGGATGACATTGCTCGTGCGACTCGAGTTGACAAAGTTCTTGGTGTAGTACTGAAGTATGTTCAGAGTGGATTTCCAGAAAGCACGGATAATCCTGAGTTAAAGCCTTTCTTTAACAGAAGAGATGAACTTTCGTGTGACAGGAATTGTTTGTTATGGGGTATGCGTGTTGTCATTACGAAGGTGTACAGGAGCAGAGTATTGGACTTACTTCATGGAACTCATCCAGGTACAACAAAGATGAAAGTCATAGCTCCTAGCCATATTTGGTGGCCAAATTTGGATACAGACATAGAAAGCATTTCTGCTAAATGTTTAGCTTGTCAGAAAACATCTAGAGATCCACATGCATCTCCACTTCAACCATGGCACTGGCCAAAAGCATCGTGGCATCGTGTTCATATTGATTTTGCACAGAAGTATCAAAGTAATTACCTGATTGTGGTCGACAGTTGCTCCAAATGGATGGAAGTTATCAAAATGTCCTCTACAGTATCGTCAAGTACCATAGCCGCTCTACAGCAATTATTTGCAAGGTATGGTTTTCCTTTAGAAGTTGTTTCGGACAATGGTCCTCAATTTATCTCTGATGAATTTCGGCAGTTTTTAAAATCTGTTGGTGTTGTGCAAACCCTGATTCCTGCCTATCATCCAAAATCCAATGGATTAGCCGAAAAGTCTGTGCAAACATTTAAACATGCTCTAGATAAAATGGTCGCTGATAGAAATGACAATTCATCTATTGGTAACAAAATTCAGCGTTTTCTGTTAACGTATCGTTCGATTCCTCACAGTACGACTGGAAAGTCACCAGCTAAACTGTTTCTTGGTCGTCATATTAGAACAACATTAGATTTACTACATCCCTGCACTTCTTCATATGTTGAAAAGAAACAAGCGGAACAGAAATTTTATCATGATCGTTCTCATTCTAGACATTGCAATTTTATTCCTAATCAAATAGTGTGGATTCGATCTCATAGAAATAAACAAAAGTGGATCAAGGTACATTAATTAAACAAAAAGGTTTGAATGCATGGGTAGTTGAAATATCTGGTCAGTTATTTTTAGCGCATAACGAGCAAATCCGTTCATCTTCAGTTATTGATATCGATTCAAGTATAGTTGCAGATAATTTGCAAAAAGAATTAGCTAATAGTGATGTAGTTAAACCTCCAAATGACATTATTCAGGAATCCAAATGAAATAATTCAATTATTAATCCTTCTATTAATGATTCATTTTGTTCGGATAATAATTTGTCATGTTCTGGTAATATTTTGCCATTTTCTAATAATAATGTACCAAGTCGCAATATTACTTCACTTATTTCTGATAATAATGTAAATTCCAAATGTATAGTACAGGATAATGTTACTAACACACCAAATGAAAATTCTGATGCTAAAATCTCTGCTAGGAGATATCCATTGAGAAACAGGAAGAAACCTGATAGACTAGTAATGTAGTTTTTTATTGTATTATGGTGTTTAACTTGTACATTTTCTTTTTGAAGGGGGATATTGTAATATATTGAGTTTTTATAATCGTAATTGTAATGATACTTTAGCTTGCTGGTTTTGGCATCGTTTTGATTGGTTCATTCTAGTGTTCTTGTTAATAAACTTTCGTTGCATGTTATTGTGTGTCGTGAGTATTTTCATGATTATATCGTAGTTTTGCATACAAGATATACCAAGCAGTATTGTTTATTTAAACTTAGTAATAAGTTATCATAGTTATAATATGCAGATGTAATGTTATAATGTTGTTAATATGCAGAACTACTTATACAAACACCATATAAATGTTAAATGTCAAAAAATATTAATAAACAAATAATAATAATAAGTATTTATTTGTTAAAGTCTTAACCTTTGGCAATCTGCTCTGTGCCGGGCATATTCTAAACGATTCATGAGGTACCTTTTTCTTCTTCCCGTGTTTTGCGGTGATTGTCCCTTGAGCATTCATGCTATTGGGTCATTCCATGTCAAGTGTCCCAAATTTCGAAAAAATCCCCACTCGACCCCTTCTGATTTTAATGAAAATTTTTTTGGATGTACATATAAGACTTGCATGAAACCATACCAAATTATAGCTCCATAAGCCTTATGGTTTTGCCAATAAAAAATTATTGAAAAAAGGCCTCTTTTTCGTGTCTTGAAAAAAATGACCAAATCGTCAAGTTTGTGCTTTTATTGCTCGCGACCTAAGACGATTATCAGGCTCAAATTTGGTGATTCTGATCACTGTTTAGGGTAGAATAGCCTATTTGTGTAAATAAGGCTCCATGCAGTGTAGATTTTTTGCAATTTGCTGCCTAAGTTGGTAAAAAATCGTATTATGGCAAATTTTGACCATAAGTTATCAGCTTGTATCTGCTGAGAGAATGACTTTCTGAAGCTAATTCTTTCCTCATTTGTAGCCTGATAGTTATTCCGAAAGGTGTGCTAGTGGCATCTCGACAGCTCAAATAATTGCTGAATTATGCGAGTTGAAATTCCAGTTAAATTTCTTTTTTCTCAATTTTGTCTCAATTTCAAAGGGCAATGTCTCTAAAGGGTCATCTTCAATTTCAATTTTCTTTACATCATTGGAAAGAACACACTTTTCATAACTAAAAAACGTTATTTTTATTTTTGAGACACACTCGTTTCAAGGGGATATTGCAGATCAAAAATGTGTACGTCATTCAACGTGAAATCAAAGAAAAAAAGACATAGACCTCAAAAGTTGATGTCAGTTTGTTCTATTAATATTTGCAGGAGCTATTGTACTTATGTTCTGATGAAAAAACACTTTTTTAGATATTTTTAAACTTTAGTGTTTGAGTGCGCATCCATAAAATCTCAAGAAATGGCAAAAAATTAAGTTTCGTTTTTAACAAAAATAATTATCTTCTAATTGCTGCTATAAAAGCTTGAGTCTTTTCTTATGTGTTATTTTTAAGCTCTTGAAACAGAATTTCGGATGATATGTCACTTGGCAAGGTGTCATTAATATTTTAAATTTATAAAAAGCATTGTTTCCTTTTTCAAAAAAATAAAAATAAAAATAATTCATAAATGAGATAAATAATAAATAAAACAGTTAATATGGTGTGTACGTGATAAAAAATATGTATGATAGGACTGCAGAGCCATTTTTCTAAAAAGCGATAACGAAAGTTTTCGATAGAGTTGAATATTGCAATTATTTCCCCCGTGTAAATAAATTATAACAATAGTAATTGAAAATATGATAAGAAGTAATTGAAAATCCATTCTTTATACTGGCGAGGATGTGTCTAGATATTCAGCTTATGATTGCAATTTGCCCATAAACAAAAATGATGAAAAATGGGACAATGCTTTTTATGACCTTGAATTATTAATGACCACCTACAACCTTGCCAAGTGACATATCATCCGAAATTCTGTTTCAAGAGCTTAAAAATAACACATAGGAAAAGACTCAAGCTCTTATAGCAGCGATTAGAAGATAATTATTTTTGTTAAAAACGAAACTTTATTTTTTGCCGTTTCTTGAGATTTTATGGATACGGACTCAAACACTAAAGTTTAAAAATATCTAAAAAAAGTGCTTTTTCATCAGAACATAAGTACAATAGCTCCTGCAAATAGTAATAGAACAAGTTGACATCAACTTTTGAGGTCTATGTCTTTTTTCTTTGATTTCACGTTGAATGACGTACACATTTTTGATCTGCAATATCCCCTTGAAACGAATTTGTCTCAAAAATAAAAATAACGTTTTTAGTTAAGAAAAGTGTGTTCTTTCCAATGATGTAAAGAAAATTGAAATTCAAGATGACCCTTTTGAGATATTGCTCTTTGAAATTGAGACAAAATTGAGAAAAAAGAAATTTGACTGCAATTTCAACTCGCATAATTCAGCAATTATTTGAGCTATCGAGATGCCACTTGCACACCTTTCGGACATACTATCAGGCTACAAACGAGGAAAGAATTAGCTTCAGAAAGTCATTCTCTCAGCAGATACAAGCTGATAACGTATGGTCAAAATTTGCCAAAATACGATTTTTTACCAACTTTGGCAGCAAATTGCAAAAAAATCTGCAGTGCATGGAGCTTTTGTTGCTCCAGTAAGCTATTCTACCCTAAACAGTGATAATAATCACCAAATTGGAGCCTGATAATCGTCTTAGGTCCCGAGCAATAAAAGCACAAACTTGACGATTTGGTCATTTTTTTCAAGACCCGAAAAAGAGGCCTTTGTTCAATAATTTTTATTGGCTAAACCATAAGGCTTATGGAGCTATAATTTGGTATGATTTCATGCAAGTCTTATATGTACATCCAAAAAAATTTTCATAAAAATCGGAGGGGGTCGAGTGGGGACGCCTCGTACACTTGACATGGAATGACCCTATTAAGTTTTGTGGGAAACGCAGATAAAGTTCAACTGCCTAAAAATGTTCTGGACATGCAGATCCAATTAATTACCATCTTTAAAATAAATTCCCGATAAATATGAGTATTTTTCTTTTTTTCTTATTTTAAATTGCAAGTTGAAAATCCAGTTTGTTCAACAAAAAAGTAACAAAAAAACAAACTATTGAAAAGAGACAAAATTTTTATTTTATTCCTTAGTTTTTTAAAAATACATTTCACAAATTGTATTGGTAAAAAGAAAATAATAATTTAAAATTGACAGCGCCTGTGCTTGTTGTAGCCCATTTGCTTGCTAAACTCTTCAAATTTATGGTTGTCCGTAATATCTTTCTCACATGCCAGCAGTACTAGAGAGTCTAAACGCTGGTCTCTTATTGTACTCCTCAAAACATTTTTGATGAATTTCAGTTTACTGAAGGTTCTTGATTGGTAGCAACTGTTATCGGAGAAGTAAATCCAAGCCGACACGCGCGGTAAGCCTGGAAGGACGGACTTGAGCTTCTGTGTTTCAATCATTACTTCTGATAACGTTTCTTTTCCATTTTTATTGCACTTATTAGATAAAATTTCCAATTCAGCTTGAAGTCACAAAGGATCCATGTATAAATTAGAATTGGGGGAAAAATTAATGAATGCCTCTATATTGGTGGAACTCATTTGGACTCTGGAAAGTGGTGGATTTAATAGGATGAATAGAGGCTTCATCTCCTCTAAGTTCACATTCATATTGTCTTTCGTCATAGTTAACAAATTATCTAATAGCATCTTGAACTGCTGGGGAAAATGTTTTAAAATCAATGCTCGCAGCATTTTCTCTTGTCTCATCATATCGTTTGGGTCGACTCCTTGATCTGTGATGCCTTTCATAACCTGCTTGGGGATCAACATCTAGGGATTTTGCAAACAGTTCAGCACTTCCAATTAAATTGTCCATTTCCAATGTATTTTCACTAATTGCTTCTAATGAAATATTGGTGCTTTTCATCAAAGTATCAATAATGCTGAGGTTTGAGGATTCCAGTGCTTCTGTCAAATATTTCATTTCGTACATGATGTTTTTCCATGAAGTATAGTGACACTATAACGTCAAATGACAGAACATTCTTCAGAAGGGAAAAAGCTGCTGATTTTGTTTCGTTATCGAATTTTTCAGAGCTCGACATTTCTTTCAGTGTATTTACAATCACTTCAAATGATGTAGAGACAGCTCTTACAGATTCTGCATGAGCAGTCCATCTAGTTTTTGATAATTTTGTGAGCTGCAACGTATTCCCGACCTTCCGCAGACACTCTGTTAGAAAACCATGCCGTGTAGTACTTGACGAAAAAAATACATACAGTTCCTCTCCGCATTTAATTCTTTTCCCCCCTTTTTTTTATTTCAGTATAATAAACTTTTATTATCATTATTATTATTTCAAAATTACTACATAAAAAAATTCGTTCGGTCCCAACACAAAGTGAACAGTGATAAATTTTCTTTTTAATTATCTTCAGTTTAAACATTGCATTATCTTTCGATAATGGTATTTTGTGTAATTTTCTTGAATTTAAACTTATTTAAAATATAAAATTTGGCGGCCTCTGCATATTATCTTTTTTTCCCTTTTAATTATTGCATCGATCATTTATTTTTATTTATTTAAAATATAAAATTTGGCGGCCCTCTGCATATATTCTTTCTTTTTTTTTAATATTGCATCGATCTTGTTCAATTATGTATATATAATTTGATTTATGTTTTATTCATTTAACTGATTTTAGTTACAGAGATTTGCGTACCTTTTAAAGCTCGCGCATATATTTATACAGTACTTTTTTTTTCCAAACTGGGCAGGGCGACCTATAATTTCCGATTACATGACTCCATGCTCCATGAACGAGAAAATTTCATATTTTTCGCAACGAATATTGCTGTGAAGGAATCTTAACTATTTTTCGCGGCCCCAATTATTTATTTTTGATAAGTAATAATTGGGGCCGCGGAAAATACAGGACATTTTTAAAAATTCAGATTTACTGATATTCTTAATAATGTTTAAATTATTCCGCTTCTCTTTTAAATTTCATTTTAAGTCCTGAAATATTTTTCTAAAATTTCATTTTATTTATAAAATAAAATCGGCGGCCCCTTTTTTCAGAAAAGTGGGAGGGTGTAGCACCCCCCACACCCCCCCTTGCCGGCGGCCCTGCGCTCTCCTACTGACACATGGACCTGTCGCGGTGTTTCTAGGCCCAGCGAAGGTGTAGTTGAGGATGAAGCTTGGTCAGCAAAGGCACAAGAGTAGAACGTTTACTGCGTAGCCTCATACCCAACAGAGTCCGCTGAATAGTGTGCTCCAATATTGTTCTACTTGGCCCTGTATCAGTGTTGGGCATTAATCAACTAAAGTCTCAATAGACTAAAGTAATCATTGCACTATTTAATTTAGATTAATTTAATGTCCTTGAATTCAATTCGCAGATGCCGATTAAAGTTAGTTCAAACTAACTTAGTCAGTCTATGAAAATGATTAATTTAGTGCAGCTTAATTTAGTTCAGATTAAATTAATCAAATTGATTTAGTCGAAACTAAAGTAATTAGATTGATTTAGTCGTGACTAATGTAATCAGATTGGATTTCTATGGACTAAAATTAGACTAAAATTAAAAATCAGATTGATGAAAATCTAGATTGATTTTAAACTGATACTGAGATATAGTATATGTACTTTTGCATATACATACACGCGTACACGAGTAACCACCTGTATACAGAGGTAAATACGTGTGCACACGAGTATACTCATGTGTATGGATATATTAATTTTTGCGCTTACATTCATGCATTTACGTGCACATGCGAGTTAATTGGAGTAAATAGGAGAATATACTTGTAAACCGGAGTACATACGTATTAATACGAGTACACTCATATGAAGGAGCATATTTGTATTCTTGCGCTTATATACTTCAATTTATGTGTATATATGAGTAAATACAGCTATATAGAGGTATATATGTGTAAACAGGAATTTATACACGTTAACATGAGTATTCTCTTGTGTAGGGGCATATTTGTATTTTTGCACTCATAATCACGTTTTTTCTGGAGTATGCACGTAAATATGAGTATATAAGAGAATATATATGTACACACGAATATATGTGTACTATCCCGAGTATACTCGTGTATAGGGTTATATGCGTATTTATGCACTCATATACATATATTTACGTGAATTCATGAGTTAATACGAGTATATAAGAGCATATATATGCAAACACGAGTATATAAGTATTACCCCGAGTATATTCGTGTATAGGGTTATATTTGTATTTATGCAGTTATATACACACATTTACGGGTATACACGAGTGAATATGAGTATATAAGAGCATATATATGCAAACACAAGTATATACGTACTATCCCAAGTATACTTGTGTATAGGGTTATGTTTGTATTTATGCGCTTATGCTTATATACATACATTTTCATGCATATACGAGTGAATTCGGGTATTTACGAGTAAACATGAGAATATACGTGTGAACCCGAGTATACTCGTGTGTAGGGGCATATTTGTATTTCTGCTCTTGTATATAAACAGAAATGAGCATATACAAGTAAATATTGGTATATAGGACAGGTATATAGGTAAACAGAAGTACATACGAGTTAACACAAGTATACTCGGGATAGTACATAAATACTCATGTTTGCATATATATGCTCTTTATACTCGTATTAACTCGTGTATACCCATAAATGTAAGTATATAAGAGCAAAAATACAATAGAGCCCTTTACATGAGTATACTCAGGATAGTACATGTATACTCGTGTTTATATATATTGCTCTTATATACTCGAATTAACTCATGTATACACACACGCAAATGAATATATATAAGCACATAAATACAAATATAACCCTATACATGAGTATACTCAGGATAGTACGTATATACTCGTGTTTGCATATATATGCTCTCATACACTCGTATTAACTTGCGTTTTCCCGTAAATGTATGTATATAAGCTAAGAAATACAAATACGCCCCTACACACGAGTATACTCTTGTTCACACGTATATACCCGAATTAAGACGTATCTATATGTAAATGTATATGTACAAGCGCAGAAATACAAATCATCCCCAACACGCGAGTATACTGGTGTTAACTCGTATATACTCGAGTTTACACGTATATACTCTTATATGCACGTAAATGCTTGTATATAAGCACAGAAATACAAATATGCCCCTACATACGAGTATATTTGAGTTCACACGTATATACTCATGTGTAATCATACATACCCGAATTTATTCGTAAATGCATGTATACAAGGGCTGAAATGAAAATATTGTCCACCACACGAGTATACTCGTGTTAACTCGTATATACTCGAGTTTACACGTATATACTCTTATATGCACGTAAATGCTTGTATATAAGCACAGAAATACAAATATGCCCCTACATACGAGTATATTTGAGTTCACACGTATATACTCATGTGTAATCATACATACCCGAATTCATTGGTAAATGCATGTATACAAGGGCTGAAATGAAAATATTGTCCACCACACGAGTATACTCGTGTTAACTCTATTCTACTCCTGTTTACAAGAACATACTTCAAATACCTTTATCTAATTTAAACGCAAATAAATTACTCAGACTGAAATCAATTTTATTAGTTTTAATCAAATTGAATTTAGTGCGATTACTTTTAAAACTGACTAAAACTAATCTGACTAATTTTGTCTTGAATAAATCAATCTGAACTAAATTAGTTTTTTTCACCAACTAAAGAAGTTAGTTTGAACTAACGTTAATCATCGTTTGCAAATTAAATAGTTCAAATTTTAAGTAATCTGAACTAAATGCGAGTCAGATTACTTTAGTCAACTAATCAATCGATTGAAAATTTAGTTGATTTTTTTAGTTCTTGCCCAACACTGCCCTGTATTGTATTGGGCTGTCAGCTGAGCCACTATTTGGCTCCAGTTTTGCTTCCCCAAGTGAGACAATCTCCGACGACCTTCTTCCTTGATAGCTTGGGGACGTTAAACACCATGTTGTCCACTGCTCATTTCACCATCATTCATCCACTTTGCATAAGTACTAACAACTGTAGATCGCGAACAACTCACGAATCTTGCAGTTTCATAAATATTTGTTCTTAACCTTCGCAACATTACAAACTGCACTCTATCAAAGTCGCTCAAATCCGTAGTGCTACAAGGCAAAACCTTATAGCATCTTCTTAACGCTGAACAGCCACAACTGTTGAGTACTTGAAGGCGAGCGGTTACTCTATTCGCACACAGCTCACATTTTCTCCCAGCATTGAGAAGGTTAACTGTACCCTCACCGGAGAATTCTTCTTCTTCTCTGGTTTGGCAATACCTCTAAGTTCGAATAGCCAATCAAGGGCGTAGAAAAGAGTTTTAGTTCAGGATTTTGGAAGATTTATTGAATGTTTGCGGGATAGGCTGTTGTTTCCAGGATGCGCTAGTTTTTTTGAATTACGATACGTTTGCTCTGGGGGCTGGGGTGTGCTATCCCAGCCCTCAGAGGAATTTTTGTCACCATATATATAAGATAATGTGAAATTTTGCTAAAGATACTTCTTTAACTACAAATTATTAATAATCAAGAAATTCATCTCCCTGAGAACTTGAAGGGTTTTAAAAAGGTTTCATCCTGTCTACTTAAAAAGTTAGTCTAGATAATGGTGACGACGGGCTTAAAAGTGAACTTGATTTAAACGAACTTTGTGTTTTCTGAAGAAACCGCACCAGTGTCCCCTTTTTACATTCAAGTTGCATCTAGCTTCCTGCACATCTGGAGAATGTGCTAATTTTAACAAATCTACGAATAAATATGGACAATGGACAAAATATTTCATCTTCATCAGCGCTTGCATCTAGCTACCCGCTCATCTGGAGAATGCTTATTAAACCAATCGACAAAATCATATGGACAGCGGACTGATACGATTACGTTTCAACAGCACGTTAGTGCAAATTTCTGTTGGTACCAACACCTTTTGTTTAATTATGGCCATTTAAATTATTGATTTATGTTGCACCATTTAAATACTTATATGAACACCTGAAACATTCAATATGTTTATCGAAATAAATAATTAAATTTTAAATAGCTTGAATCTTTGTCTATTTCATGCTATATATATTCAGAATTATAAATACTATATGATGCACATATTCACCTGTTTTAAGTAATTCTGTTTGAAATTTATAGTGAGATTCTGGTGAAATTTTAATTAATTCTTTAACAAGTAATTCAATGTACTAACCACTTATGATTTAGAACATCTCGTAGCACGTAGCTTTTCCCATTCCACACAGGAGTAAGTGAAAGAATGATTCTTCAGACTCTCCAACAACAGTTGAATACCACTTCCATCTGATCACGTGTCTTCCACATCACCCAGGAGAGCTCATTGCAAAAGGTAGGGGTGGTCCTAATGTTTTGGCTCTTGAGTGTATTTATTCATTAATTCACTTTTTTTCTTAGCCATTTCTTAATTTATTCACTCTTTTTTTCTCACTTATTAGTTAATTTATTTAATTATAATTATTAATTCATTTTTTCTCTTATTTACACATGCATTTCATGAAAAATATTTTTAATCACCAAATAGAAACTGTTTTGTGACACACACACACACACAAAAAGGTTTTTTTTTTTTTTTACTTTGCCCCATTGCTTTTTTTAAGGGGAAAATTGTTCACCTTTTTTTGCAATAACAGAATAACTGCAAAAAATGAAAGATAATCTTTCAATAGCAATTGTATTAGAAAATACATTATTCCTTCTTTATGTGCAATAATTTTCAGAACAAAACTTCAATTTGTTCATTTTGAAACAGTTAAGTACTCTTAACATTTTCACTTTAAATAGGATTGAAAATATAATACTGTAGTTTGTTGTTTAAGTCATCAAAACTAAAAACATCACAGGTAAGTTTAGTAAATATATACTTACTAGTCGGCCATTTCATGGGAGTAAATTTTTGCATAATTGTATCCACTTAAAGTTATATATTCTTGTGGGTTTTGACCATTCATATTATGGCAGTATATTGTAACTAATCTTCCTCTAACATGTAACTGATAATCTCCATCATCTCTTCTTCCTCTCTTATAAAAATCTAAACAGCTTTTAAGAGGACCTGAGGAATATGAAGTAAATATAACTACAATGAATGAAACATAAAACATATACAACGCACCATACTTTCGGATAAAAAGTGTATATTTCAATGAACTAAATGCAAGATTAGTTTTAAAAAAAAACTTATATGAAAGAAATTTGGTCCAAGCTAAAACACTTTCTGACTGAAAAAAGAGTAATTGCAAGATAAAAATTTTAAATCTCAATGGGAAATAGGCAAATTGGATGTTTTTATGTGTGTGTTTTTGCAAGTTATATAGCACATTTCATCCATTAAATACATATACTTTTAGATTATGATTCCAGGCTTAGAGTGCTTAATATGTTTAGTCTTGAGCAAAGGAGAGTCAGAAGTGACATGATTCAGTAGTTTAAATTTATCAAAATGAAAGGGCACTTGGAACATGTAACCGGAAAGGAATGTAATGAGCAAGGGAGTAGATAGCTTTAAGAGGGTCACTGATCCTCAATGGGGACTAAATATTGACTAATATAAGTCAAGCTGGCACAGAGCCTGTTGCTGGTCGTCACATTTGTATTCATTAGAATCTGTATAAATGTATGCTTACATTCTGGAGATGTAAAACATCGCTGCTTTTTCTGAGGTTTCAATCTGCGGTCACATTTATAATTTCCTACTCTTTTACCATCCAATGTAAAGCAATGTAATTTTCTTTTCTGCCGAGCTTTATGACATGGACCTTCACACTAAAAATAAAAGTTACAAAGCATCAAATCAAAGTTTTCAATTAAATGGCAAATATATCAAGTAATAACCTTAGATAACTCTTAAAATATTTTGCTCAATCCTTCCTAAGATAGACAGGAAAAAGTACATTGAAAAGTTCTGTCGGAGAATGCTTCATTTCTTTCCGAAACAGTCAAAAAATTAATACTATTAAAATCTGTCTGCCTGCGTCTGTCTGTCAGTCCGTCTGAAGCTTGAACTCCTCAAAAACCGCTGAAAGTAGAGAATCAAACATAGTACCATTTGACTCTAAATTTTCTAAGGAAGACAATAAGACCAACCGTGTAATTCTACGACGTTAATTAGCTGAGATATTAATTAAAGCGTTAATTAAATGTTTTGCACTTTTTAAAATTCCAAGACATTTATTTCTTTATGTTGCCATTTTGAATAGAAATGTTAATTAAATTATTGAACTATTTAAAATTCCAAGACGTTTATTTCTTACCGTTGCCAGTTTGAATAAAACCGTTAATTAAATTATTGAACTATTTCAGATTCTACGACATTTGTTTCTTACCATTGCCATTTTGAATAAAAACGTTAATTCAATTATTGAACTATTTAAAATTCCAAGACATTTATTTCTTTCCGTTGCCTTTTTAAACTAAAACGTTAATTAAATTATTGAACTGTTTAAAATTAAAGAGTGTTATTTTTTTATGTTGTCATTTTGAATACGTGTTACAACAAAGTTCTAACAATTGTTTTTATTCTAATTAATAACTTATATTTTTTCTCTGGTACCATTTTGAAAATATGTTTTTAAATAAAATTGCAATTGCTGTTTTTAGAAGGGACTTTTTTTGGCTGCGATCCAAATATTAAAACAACTTTTTCGTTTAGAATTTTGCAATTAATTTTATAGGAAGAAAGCGGTTTGGCAATAATTGTTTTTGGTAAGGAATTTTATTTGTTATTTAGGGAGAGTGTTAAATATGCACTATTTGACATTGTCTTTATTTCTAAGGAAGCATGTGCAAATAATTCGATTGACTTTTTGATGTAGGAAAGTTTTTAGCGAGCTGCTTTAGCAGGGAGTAGTTTGTCGAAACTTTCCTCGCTACTGTAAAGGTGAGCCGCTTTGGTGGCGAGTAGTTTATTGAAACTATCCTTGTTACTTTAAAGGCGAGCCACCTTGGCGGCGAGTAGGTTGTTTAAACTTTCCTCACTACTTTAAAGGTGAGCCGCCTTGGCGGCGAGTAGTTTTCTCAAACTGTCTTCACTACATTAAAGCCCGCGCAACGCCGGGCCACGCAGCTAGTTAATACTATTAAGATCTATCCACATCGGTCTGTCTTAAGCTTGAACTCCTCAAAAACCGCTGAGAGTAGAGAATCAAACACAGTACCATTCAATTCAAAATTTTCTAAGGAAAACAATAAGACCAACCGCGTAATTGCACAATGTAAATTAGCTGAGATATTAATTAAAATGTTAATTAAATTTTTTGCACTTTTTAAAATTCCAAGAGTTATTTCTTTCCGTTGCCATTTTATATTAAAACGTTAATTAAATTATTGAACTATTTAAAATTCCAAGACATTTCTTTCCGTTGCCATTTTAAATTAAAACGTTAATTAAATTATTTAGCTATTTAAAATTCCAAGACTTTTATTTCTTTCCGTTGACATTTTAAATTAAAACGTTAATTAAACTATTGAACTATTTAAAATTAAAGAGTGTTGTTTCTTTCCGTTTCCATTTTGAATAAAAACGTTAATTAAATTTCTTGCACTTTTTAAAATTCCAAGACATTTATTTCTTTCCGTTGCCATTTTAACTTAAAATGTTAATTAAATTATTGAACTATTTAAAATTCCAAGACTTTTATTTCTTACTGTTGCCATTTTGAATTGTTTAACTGTTGCCATTTTGATTCCGTATCCGGGGCAGTCAGCCGGATCGGATATCCGGAAGTACCAGATACTTAAAATATCAGCGGGATAGGCAGGATAGTTACCGGATATCCGGTCCATCCCCAGTAATAAATAAATGGCGTAAGAAAATTACTGAACAAGTATGAGAACAAAAGACTACTTGTTGGATCGCTCTAAAATGTTGTAATCTTTCAGTCAGTTATGACCATTAACATACAAAGTGGTTATAAATTAACGTGAGTTGTTTGGAGCCCTCTAACGCGCAAAGTACAGGGCCAAATATTGTCAAATTTCATGGGCGCAAATACTAGACCATGGGATTTTGATTTCTGAAATAAAAAAAAATAGTTTAAAAAATTGCCCCCAGGGGAAAATTTGGCGCTGTACAAGTGTATTACTCTGAATATTGCGAATTAAATTTGAAAAAATGCTGTACAAAGCAATTTCACAAAGAAAAAACTAATTGTTATTTGCAAATGAGGTTTAATATGATCGCCGTAGAATTTCCGATATGTCCCCCATGGTCGCCCAATCTCAATCCATGTGATTTTTGGTTATGGTTATCGCTGAAAAGTGTTGTGTATCAAAGACTTGTTTCTGATATGCAAAAAGATATTGCAACTTTAAAAGTCAGAGAAATCAATTCTGATATGTTACGAGCTGCCGTGGAAAATGTTGTGCATCGTATCCAGTTCTTGCAACTTCACAATGGTGATCACATTGAACTACATTTGTGATAAAAAAGCCATTTTTGCAAATAAAATGCACGCATACTTTGTCAGTAGTGTTTAATTCTTCGAAAAACAGAGTAATACACTTTTGCAGGGCCAAAATTTCCCCTAGCCGCCATTTTTAAAATTTTTTTTAAATTTCAGAAATCGAAATCCCATGGTCTAATATGTGTGCCCATAAAATTTGGCAATGTTTCCCCCAGTACTTCAAGCGCTAGAGGCAGTAGCGGCTCGTGGCTTAATTTGGTGGGTGGGCCCGCAATTATATGTTTGCCCAATAATGCTTACACAGATAAAATGAAGGAAACAACAGTTAGTAAACGAATACTTATCGACGTAAAATATTAAATTCAATTAATACAAACTTACATTTCAAAATTATCTCATTTGATTTGATGCTTAGGTTTTACATTTTAAATGCTACACCAGCCTTAAGCGATCAATGTAATAATAATAACAGTATTTTGCACAGATGACCAACTTTCTATACATCAATAACGCTAAGCAAGCTAGATCTCATAATTTTTGCCATTTTCAGACAGTGAAAATATTCATCACATCAAAAGTGTCACGACTCCTCACATATTACGGGACTATACTCAAACAGAAAAAGAACATTTATGCCTAAAAACACCCCTAAAAGTTTCGACAATTTGCACCATGACTTTCTGAAAACTTCTATCAAATTAAGGAACGCATAAGGTAAATGACGAGATATGGCCATGCTTACAAGTTTTTTTTTTAATTTGGATAAAAATGTTGCAATTTCAGTTCATGGAAAAACAAATTCTAACAGTGTTAGAACTTAAAAATCTTACTTTTACTCCTATGATACTTGAATTAATTTTCAATTTTAATGTATGTATATGTTTTTAAATGAATTGGAATGCACTGGTTCAACCAGTTATGGTCCCACTCACTTACCTATGATCGTACTCAGACTAGTAATGGTCATGATAGATGATTCGAATTATTTTCAGGAAATACACAAAGTACATAACAATATTAAAACACTTATTTTCTTTTACAATATTACAATATAATCAAATTTAAAGGATCTTGAAAACAAAGATGTAAGGGGGGTAATGAAATTGGTAATCTCTATGCCTATTAGTAATAGGTGTTGAAAACGAAAAAAGAAAGACCAAAAAATGAAAATGTTATAAAAATCAATAAAAAAAAGAGAAAAGAAAAAAACCAGGGAGCGCGAAATGAGAAGAAGCAAGAGTTTTCTCCCTAACACAGGGACCAGACATTCTTCACCGCTTTGGTTAGGGACAAAAGGAAATCTTGGGCACCAAGAGCTTGGGCCCACTCTGCAGGAGTTACAAGGGGTGTTTTCGCTCACCGCTCTCATTAATTCAGCCATTGCGATTGGCTACAAGCGGAGGTATGATGTGGGCCGAATGCTCGCGGCCCTCTTAGTTCGTTCTGAAAGCTGTGCAAAGTGCTAAAAAGGGAATTAGAAAACTTTCTCGTATTGTATTAGCGATGTGCAAGGGGATGGAAGGCTGAAGGTTAAAATATGTTTTGTGCCCTATGTTTCTTTCTCTTTTTGAACTGAAATACAAAACGATACATTTTAATTATGTATTTTTTTTCCTCCCGGCCCACCCGGCCCATAGTGATGAGCCGCCCCTGGCTAGAGGGCTCCAAACACCTCACGTTAATTTATAACCACCCAGTATATCCCATTTTTTAATTTTAATTTAGGTGCATGTACAGAATTTATATAGTAAAAATGTATTATAATAACCATGTATGACAAATTTTTTTTGGTCAACAATTTTAAAAACAAAAATAACTACAATTTGAATGGAATACTGATACATCCCCTCCAGTTTTGTTACAAAATTTGTAGCATATACTTTAAAATTGTAGTTGTACATTTCATAAAAAAAATTAATAAGTAATCTTTGCTTTCATAGTTATATAGAATATTTACAGCCAAAGAAAACTTAAGCTATTTGTTTAAGGAAAAATCTTGTTTTATCAACCTTTTGGATCCGGGCTGTTCATATAGAAATTTTTCTTTCAACCCAGGTAGTACGACAGTTAAACCACAGATTTCTTTTCCATTGAAAGGAGAAGGTATAAACTCTTGTACCAGACGTATGAAACCTTGAAAAAATCCCCGGCTCCAAAGGGTTCGAGTGAAAATTTCAACCCCGTTCTCTAAACTAGACAAGACTTAGGGTACAACATGTGTACTGCCCGGTTCCTAAAGGTTAAAGTTTCATGCTTTTAAATCAAATTAAGATAAAGAAGCACTTTAAACAAAGTAGAACTCTCATAAAAAATTAACTTACAGCTTCCCATTCTCCAGTATGCCATACATGACCACTCGAACAATTTCCATAATTGCATCTTTCGAGATGTTTTGGCCGTTTACTCAAGTCACAGTAAAAATGCTCATCAAACTCATTCAAGGGCTCAGGATTAGGATATCCATAAAGATTCACAGAATGACAGGCTACCGTACGGGATTGAACTCCGGTATTGCACGATTTAGAGCACTAAAAAGACATAACATAATGTATAAAACTAATTTAATTCTCACATATTTAGTCTTTGTGAAACATATTGTATTTAATGCTTTTGATTATGGAGGAAGCAGAGCAGGAACAATAATTCAAATCATTTTTACTGACTTGTCATTTTATGATCACTAGCATTATTCAAAAAAGTGCTTTAAGCCAGAAAAAAATCTAGCTAAATTTTAAAATATGCTAATCCTTGAAATTTCAAAAGCTTTGTTTCATAGGATACTGAAAATAAACTGATGTCATTTTGAATGTTAGATATTAACTTAATGACAATTATTTCAGTTAAGTTTTATGAGAAGTCATAAAAATACAATAATGAAAAATAATTCCCATAACATTAAAAAAAAAAGTTTTTATCCCTTTAAAAGGAACTAAAAATATCAAAAGAATTCTCATATTGGTGAAATTAAAAAAGCAGAAAATCCTCAAAGTTCTCTTGGAATTCTTCTAGCCCAGAGCTCATAACTCAGTATTATAAAGGGATTTCAAGTAATCCCTTTCTACTAGATATTTTACGTTACTGGATACCTGATACATTAATATTGAACATTTAAAACTTGCTTTCAGGAGCAGAGAAAAATAAACACTGCACCATAAAACGAAAATGAGCATGCAATTTTACTGCCTATTTGTGCATTTAATTTTGTTAATTTTACTAACTAAACAAAGTAAATTTCTTATAAACTAGTTAGCATAACAATTTAAGAAGCAACACAGTTTCATTGTAGAATGGTAGAAAGATAATTGAGAAATACATGCATATGAATAAAGAACTACATACTTCCGACCATGGCCCAACTTTCCACATGTATGGACATGGTTTTAAATCACATTTTTTCTTATTTTTTGGTTTAGTCAGCAATGCACACATTTCATCAGATACACGATTATGATCATTATCAATGCAAACAACTTCTCGAACTTTATAGGTCAAACCACATGAAGCATGGCACTAGAAAATGTAACAAATTTAATAACTTATAGTTAGTATTTAAATGAAAATATCAGAAAAAAGTTACTAAAATTTTAAAATAGTTGAAAAGCATATATTTTCAGATATGAAAATCTAAAGCAGTGAACAACACATTTTCTCTGGAAAAAAAATCAAATCCATTTAAAACATTACTTTTCCAACATTTAAGAAAACATACGGATTAGAGAAAAAAAAGCATCGAAGCATTTTTAATTTGATTTTCCCTGGTTAACAATTTTTTCCAGGTATTACCTATATATATATATATATATATATATATATATAAACATTTTCCCTTAAAATTCCTTGAGATTTGAAGTCCCCTGTTTTCCCAGAGATTTTCATATGAAACATGATCTGTGTACTAAAACTATACTATAAACTTTATTACTTTTTAGTTGAAACATGAGATAGGATTTAATTAACTGTTCATTTTACAAGAGCCTTCCTTCGCCTCTTATAATTCTCCAGTCTACACAATGTCCTTTTTTTTTCTTTATGCAACATTATGTGGAAACTATTAGCAGTAATTGCAAGCATCAACAATAGTAACACCAAATAATTGTTGACAAGGTTACATTTTTATAACCGAAATGACAAAATCTATCCAAAATGTTCTATTTGGCTACTGCCCAGTTTGAAAAAAATTTGGTGCAGTAGCACTGCTCCAGGCATTCTGCCATCTTCCTTGAAATTGAAAAAAAAAAACAGACAAGAGCACTACGCACTATCTCAGTCAAACTTGGCTTGCCAGTGACTGATGCTATGGACAGGTGGGAAAAAATTCATGCATGAGTACAAAGGTTCATGGTCAATTTATGCAACTATCCTTGATCCATGTTCATCATGTTGTCGCAAAAAAAAAAAAAAAAAAAAATCTATTATTCTAACATGCCTCATAATCCCATTAAATTTCTTAAATCTATTTCCAGTATTTCCAGGGCATAAAAAAGTTCCAGTACTCTTCCAGTATCAGCAGACATCTCGCAGTTAATGAATGCTGTATACACTCGCAACTGCTTTAGCTTAGCTATGATGTGGTTGATAGTTTCAGGCTCAAGCTTTTATCTGCCCTTTTTACTTTCATTTTCCGTATCATGTAAGTAGGCTTTTTGCAGTACAAATATATGTTTTACTACTTCGTTTTTTTTTTTTTTTTTTTTTGCCTTCAGCTTGGCTATGGCTATTCCAGTGTGATGAGCCCAAAACAAGGGCAAAACCAGTCTCCAGATGCTGTATAACGAGCCATTCCTTGTTTGCTATCAATAAGTAAAATGTTCGTTAGAGGAATTTTTAGAGACAATTATTTAACTGTATTTGGCAAATTTGGATCAACCTATATTTTTATCTACCAAGTCCTAAAATAAAACCTAACTGAATTTACAGTTCAAATTCAAAATGAGATATTCTATCAGGTGCTAAGTTAAATAAAGATGCAATTATATTTTATACTGCAAAGCTGTATACCTAGTGCATTGCTTATGAAATATATAGCCCCTACAATGATAATTGTTTTCAGAATTTGTACTTCCAATTTATAATCGATTGTTTTGAATTATTAGATAACAGAATAGAAAAGGTTAAATATAAATTCTGAACTACATTGTTTAAAAATTACTATTTACTCATCATACATGTTTGTTTTTCTTTTTCAAATTTGTTGCAAAAAAAAATAAATATTTTTAAATTTCAAATATTATTGTGGATTATTAAAATGTTTTTCACAACAAAATATTATGAAAGTATTTCTTAGATCAATCAAACTATATATCAAAGAAGAATATAACCATATTGTTCATTAATTCAGAATAAAATTATGCAGCACTCTTGAAATTTTTTGATATACAATAGTAAAAGAAGAACCCAACAGCATGTTCAAAGAACATTTAAGATGTTATAAAAAATCTAGCAATAAGTTGTTTTCTGACACACTGAACTTCAATCATTTTAGTGTAATCTCTTGCCACTTCGCACTTCGGCTTTAACAGCTTCACTCTTTAGCAGGTTCACTTTTTTCTCATAAAAATTTATTTATTAGCTTTTTATAATAAAACCGAAATAACTCTTTCCTTCAGAAAAGTAACAAAATATTGACTTTAAATGAGGCAATTCTACGTAGGGGCCATAGTAGTATCATCCGAGGGGGAGGGGATTTACAAAAACTTTGAAGAAAGTGTAAGTATTGCAATCTGCTTTCAACAGGTAAACACTAACTAATATCACTATTATTGAAAGAAAGTTCAACTACCACTTGCTTTTTGAACAGTTATCTTAAATCGACTAAGAATGCACAGGCGGGTGGGAAAAATACTATCACTCATTTGCACATATTTCATCATCGAACACGTTACACTGTTTAATAGATTAGCTATTGTGTTCGTTCAACGCACAATACTAACTTTGAGAAAAAGTGATATTTATAATAATGTCTAATAGGGTTATATTTTCTTATATTTTTAGAAATATAATTGATAATACCACTGTAATGTTATTTAAATATTGATATTTTATGTCTAGAGTGCTCTGATTATTTTTAAAACACAATTAAGATTAAAGAAGATTTCCGAGCTTCCTAAGGAAACATTCACTTCATAAATAAAGAATCCTATTTCCCGGAGATTCACTTACTGTGGTAAAGCCTGGAACGGATTAACTGCCATAAACAATTGTTGACTGTATATGCTTTATTATTGGGAACTTAAAGCAACAATTCTGAATATCCGGTATTAAAGTTGTTTTACTTATTTTCCAAATGCATTGAATTTTTTTAAACTACATTTTAATATAAATGTTTATTCACTATGTTCGAAAAAAAAAAGGCAATCCATTTATTATCTATATGAATTGTAATAAAAAAACTGATTATGGTAATTTATATACATTATTTGCACCTGAAATGTTAATCATGCAATTGCAAGACTAATTTACTTTCTTCAGTAAAAAGACAATCATTAATTAATGACTTTCTCATTAAAAAAAAAAAAATCAGCAACCACCTTTCACAAAAAAGAAAAAGAAACTAACCTGTGACCATGTACCCTTCTGCCATTTAAAAGAGCATTCAGCAGATATTTTGCATTGTCTGGCTTCAGGAGATGGTTTTTGCTCAAAACATTCTTCATCTTTAACTATTCTTTCTCCTTTAATGCAGTGAGGGTATCTTTGCTGTTCATCAAAGCCACAACTTTTTGGACACTAAGATGAAAAGCATTGAAGGATAGAAAGTATTTAAAAGTATTTAACAAAAAGTTACAACAGCAGTATTCAGTGATAGAATTCAGACTCAGAGCATGCATAAATTTAAATTATTAAAAAATCAATAAAATCCACTAAAATTTTTGAAAAATAAAAAATTGCAACTGCATGAATTAGCAAAAATTAAAAACTTAATATAATATATTTTTATTCAGACAAAAATATGCACTTTAATTGGAAACATTTTTGGAATGAGCAAGAAATTTATCCATTTCAAAAATTAATATAGAATATTTTAGACACATATCACAGTGGACACCAATTAATTGAATCAACTGTTTTGATGAATCAAGCCGTCAAAAACAGAACAAATCTAGCTGTATTGAATTTATCGCTTTGTTGAATAAAAACTAGTTAGAACAAATGTGATTCATAGAAGTGGAAGGCACTGTACTATAGTAGTTATTTCTTTGAGTTGCAGAACATGCTCAACTTAAATACGTATTTGGTTGAATAATGCTTATGTCTAATGAAGTAGAACATTAGTGGATTAAGGAAAAACTAGTAGTTTTATGCAGCTCCTTTATCTTTTAGCTCTATATATTGCTTTAAAAAAGGTATCAAAGCTACTCCTACA
>JAXGGA010012356.1:0-39039 GCA_038373865.1 Uloborus plumipes | reverse complement strand
CGGGATAATATCTTCCGTTACCCGCAAACGAGCCTGAAATTTTGAAAAAATGAAAATTTTCATGTGTTTTTAGCGATTTTTTTTAAATTTTTGTTTTAATGTTTTATTTTAATACTCTTGGACAGAAAAGTTACGTTTGGTGAAGCCTTCTGAAATTTTGAAAAATATATTGAAATCGAATAATACCTTCTGATCCAGGAACAAGCCAGAAAAACCAAAAAAATTATAAAACTTCAGCTTTTTTTGGGGTGATGAAAAAAAATTAAAAAAAAAATGTTCTCATTTTTTTTTCTTTTTTACACGGTATCATTGCGTAAAGCCTTTTAAAAAGCACTATATTACTCTTAAACATTAATTTTTTTCTTGATTTTTCAGGTATCTTCTAAACATGCAAAACTACCATTTTTTACAACAATGAAACATTTTCAAATAATCGAAAGTTATAAAATATTTTCCAAAATTTCTACAATCCAGTACAAAAATCCACTAAATAAAACACCCACTCCAAAAAAAAGGCTAATTTTAATCACTAAACTATAAACAATTTTAATACCTAACTAATTATATAGTTTCTTAATCCCCTTTTGTAGTCTGTGCCTTCTATAATTATGTTACCTAACTTAACTGACTACCCACAGAATCCTTTAACATTAATTTAATTAGAAACTTATTTTAAAATTAAAACTTCTTTAAAATTAAACCTAGTTAGGTTAGGTAGTGTATAGAATGAGACTGCAAAATGCAATTAAAAATTCAGAAACTAACATATAATGAGGTAGGTATTAAAATAGTTTATCGTTTAGGGATAAAAAATATTGTTCATCTTATGAGTGAGTGTTTTGTTCAATGGATTTTTGTACTGAAAAAGTTAAACAAATTTAATAATTAGGTATGGGTATGAAGTAGTATGTAAATTAGTATGTATTATTTTTTTCTGTTTAGCTCCCAGTTGTTTTTTAATGGCGGTTTTGTTTTTAATACGCTTTTACTAGTTTCACATGTGGGTTTGTCAGTATGTATGTAACTCTGAATAAAAGATAAAATTCACGTTCTTTAAAAATATAAAAGTGATATATTTAATACTATTGTTAATACTAAAGGCTAAACTATATTATTACATGTTGATGTTATTGAATGCTATTATTAGTACTAAAGGCTAAACTATATTACATGTTGATGTATTATAAGGTGCATGTAAACTTATAATTTGAAATGGTTTAAAGCTTTATAGTTTGATTAACTCTAAAAGCGTATTTTTTAGTTTTTTAAACTTAAATTTAATTATTTATTTTAAAATAATTTTGTGTATGAAAAATTAGAAATCAACAAAATCTAAAATTTGTTTTGTCTTCTACACTAATACATTCCTTATATTTATGGCTTTCATATGAAATGTGTTCCAAAATCATCACCGAGATGCTTATAGTAACCTTTTAAGCACAAGTTTCTCGTGTTTCAAATGTTCAATTGTCATGATAACATGTTTTAACATTTTTTGCATAAGGCTAATAGGGGTGTGTGGGGGCAGTAGTGCCCCACACACCCTCTCCTTGTCAAATGCTTTCCAATCCTTAATTTTTGTTACACCTTGCCCCACTTTGCCTGGGACTGTGTTACTGTAGGCACCAAGATAACCTTAAAGCAAACTAAAAGCAACTAAAAAGCAAAAAATAATAGATAACATTTACATAAAAATTTTTACCCATACCTAATTATTAAATTTGTTTAACTTTTTCAGTACAAAAATCCATTGAACAAAACACTCACTCATAAGATGAACAATATTTTTTATCCCTAAACGATAAACTATTTTAATACCTACCTCATTATATGTTAGTTTCTGAATTTTTAATTGCATTTTGCAGTCTCATTCTATACACTACCTAACCTAACTAGGTTTAATTTTAAAGAAGTTTTAATTTTAAAATTAGTTTCTAATTAAATTAATGTTAAAGGATTCTGTGGGTAGTCAGTTAAGTTAGGTAACATAATTATAGAAGGCACAGACTACAAAAGGGGATTAAGAAACTGTATATAATTAGTTAGGTATTAAAATTGTTTATAGTTTAGTGATTAAAATTAGCGTTTATTTTAGGAGTGGGTGTTTTATTTAGTGGATTTTTGTACTGGATTGCAGAAATTTTGGAAAATATTTTATAACTTTCGATTATTTGAAAATGTTTCATTGTTGTAAAAAATGGTAGTTTTGCATGTTTAGAAGATACCTGAAAAATCAAGAAAAAAATTAATGTTTAAGAGTAATATAGTGCTTTTTAAAAGGCTTTACGCTATGATACCGGGTAGAAAAGAAAAAAAAATGAGAACATATTTTTAAAATTTTTTTTTCATCACCCCAAAAAAAGCTGAAATTTTATAATTTTTTGGTTTTTCTGGCTTGTTCCTGGATCAGAAGGTATTATTCGATTTCAATATACTTTTCAAAATTTCAGAAGGCTCCACCAAACGTAACTTTTCCGTCCAAGAGCATTAAAATAAAATATTAAAACAAAAATTTTAAAAAATCGCTAAAAACACGTGAAAATTTTCATTTTTTCAAAATTTCAGGCTCGTTGCGGGAACGGAAGATATTATCCGATTTCAAAAATTTTTGTTTTGTTTTGTAACTCTTCACCAATCGCAACTTTTCCGCACTATTACGATTCGAAAATAAAAACTTTGTTTTTTTCGCTCCACCCTAATATATATATATATATATATATATATATAATATATATATATATATATATATATATATATATATATATATATATATATATATATATATATATATACAGGGTGTCCACTCCAATCGTGGACCAATAGCTAATTTCTAAACCGTTAGAGATAAGCATATAGTTTATTTAGGAAAAAATCTCCAAATTACTAAAGGAATTTTGGTTCTATTCAATGTTTTTCAAAAAATCAAATTTTGAAAGAGTTACGAAATTTAAATTTTTATACAGCCCCCCAGTCCTATCAATCATATTTAGTAAAACATTCTTGACACTGTAACGTTTAAAACTAAAAAAAAATCACTCTTCTACCACAAAAATTGACCGAGTTATGACGTTTTGAAAAATCAAGATTTTGCATTATTTCATGACGTCATGAGCGATCGCTAGGGACCGTATGCGAAATCCTTCAAAATCTTGATTTTTCAAAACGTCATAACTCGGTCAATTTTTGTCGTAGAAGAGTGATTTTTTTTTAGTTTTAAACGTTACAGTGTCAAGAATGTTTTACTAAATATGATTGATAGGACTGGGGGGCTGTATAAAAATTTAAATTTCGTAACTCTTTCAAAATTTGATTTTTTGAAAAACATTGAATAGACCCAAAATTCCTTTCGTAATTTGGAGATTTTTTCCTAAATAAACTATATGCTTATCTCTAACGGTTTAGAAATTAGCTATTGGTCCACGATTGGAGTTGTTATTTACACGTTTTTAGTACTCTATGTGTATTACCTGATATATATATTATATAAATATATATATATATATATATATATATATATATATATATATAGATATATATACACTGCGATTCAAAAGTTTAGACAAAATACGAATATGTGAATAAAAAGAAAACTATTCAACGAAATGCTTTCAAATTTCTACTGCGGGTACACAATATGGTCCCAAATACGTGTCTGGAGTTCTTATAACTATAACTGGAATCAAATTTTGGATATTACAGAAGATAGTTTTTTACATTGTTGCAAAAGTTTAGACAATAGTCAGATTTTATGCAAATATCCCTCGAAATGTGATTGGTGGAGGAAATGCGGGACTGTATTATTCATTTATAAAGTGCAGAGATTGCTGAACAAATAATCAAAATCTCAAAAGCTCTTTAGTTCTCGTGTAAAGAAGATGAGAAAGTTTTGAAGCCGAAATTTGAAAATGAACCTACTTTATTAATTTTTTGTCTTTTAAATCGGCTCTAGTATGGTAGTACATTGTTTTTTACTTTGTGGAGAGCAAATTCAGACATGCGTATCGATCAAAAAGTCCAAGAAAAATGATATTTCTTAAGGATGAAGGAATTGAAAAAACGGCTCAGACTGACGATTCGCCCCTTAATCCTACAAAACTTCAACTTGGGTCAAAAACAGCACGTGACAGCATAAGTAGATGAACATCTGAATCGGAATGCATAAAAAAAACAAAGAATTGTGCCTGAGCCTTTTAGGACAGAGTGTCCCAAATAAGCCAGATTTTAATGTGAAAAGCAGCATATGTATCATCGTGACTAAAAAATGAATGGTACTTTCTTTGATAAAAATTATTAAAATTGGGATGGCCTAGATGGATTATAATTCTTTTCGCGGGACTTGAGAAATATCCAATGATCATATGCTGTGCTGCTTTCACAATAAAATCTGGCTTATTTGGGACACTCTGTCCTAAAAGGCTCAGGCACAATTCTTTGTTTTTTTTTATGCATTCCGATTCAGATGTTCATCTACTTATGCTGTCACGTGCTGTTTTTGACCCAAGTTGAAGTTTTGTAGGATTAAGGGGCGAATCGTCAGTCTGAGCCGTTTTTTCAATTCCTTCATCCTTAAGAAATATCATTTTTCTTGGACTTTTTGATCGATACGCATGTCTGAATTTGCTCTCCACAAAGTAAAAAACAATGTACTACCATACTAGAGCCGATTTAAAAGACAAAAAATTAATAAAGTAGGTTCATTTTCAAATTTCGGCTTCCAAACTTTCTCATCTTCTTTACACGAGAACTAAAGAGCTTTTGAGATTTTGATTATTTGTTCAGCAATCTCTGCACTTTATAAATGAATAATACAGTCCCGCATTTCCTCCACCAATCACATTTCGAGGGATATTTGCATAAAATCTGACTATTGTCTAAACTTTTGCAACAATGTAAAAAACTATCTTCTGTAATATCCAAAATGTGATTCCAGTTATAGTTGTAAGAACTCCAGACACGTATTTGGGACCATATTGTGTACTTGCAGTAGAAATTTGAAAGCATTTCGTTGAATAATTTTATTTTTATTCACATATTTGCATTTTGTCTAAACTTTTGAATCGCAGTGTATATATATATATATATATATAGGACCCGATTAACCCGTGAAATTAGAGGAATATCTGTCTCATTTTGAGGCCCCCTGCTTTTTGAGGCGGGGGCGGATTTCTATACTCATGAGACATTCAATAACGAATCTTGCTAAGGGTACATATCATTTCTAAGAGCTGCCAAAGCAAAATTCAAATTAAAGTCTGTCCCCTTTCTTCACTAATATGTAGAAGTTACATACATAATACACATGCATACATAATACACATTGCCATTCTATGATTTGATGTTAAATTAGATTTATTTCACAGAATTAATAAAACATAATAAAAGTACGTTGTAAAAAAGTTGGGTCAAATCCCACATTTAAAAATATCTTGTGGGGAAATAATGATTTATGAAATGTGTCTTCACTTTTAAAACTTTTCAGAAAATTTTTATTGAACCAGTTCTAATGTTTAAAATTACCTTTAGATATGCATTTAAAAGCAGAAACTAGAATTTAAATCACAAGTTTTGAGTCATTTTTGGGCCCCCTGGAAATTTTCAGGGGAAGCTCAAGCTTCCCGTGCCTTTTGGGTATATATATATATATATATATAACATTCCAGTTTATACCATTAGTCACAAAAGCATTTCTATCTATCAGATGAGCTAAAATACTTCCTTTTTACAAGCGGACGGCTATAACATCAACTCGGAAATACAAAAAAATATTCTGAACTTTCTGCACACTTACAGGGCAAAATTCAATTTTTCCAACGACACCCCCCCCCCCTAAATTCAAACATAATATGTAGATCAATTATTAAAAAGTTATCAGTGTACTTAGTATCAGTGTGAGTCTGTGCGCGTGCGTCAAACACATGACAAGCGATGCATCATGTTTTTTTTGAGTGACACACCTTCAAGAATAACAGAACTCAAACAATAAATTTGATTTGTTTTGAACATTGCTCAATATTCTAATGAAAAAAAGTTTAGCTATCTCTACACCTTCAAGATCAATTTCCTTCAATAAAGCAGCATCTAATAAATCAGCGAAGCAAAAAGATTTTCCAAAGTCGAGTTGATAGAATACTATCTACGAAAGAAACCAGAGCTACAGAGAGGAAAATTTATGAAAGGAAGTAAAAATATCTAGAATAACTCTTGTAACTGACTTGTTCTTTCTTTGTCATGTTATGTTATCACGACAATCCAAATTTCTAAAGAATAGATAATATTTACTTCATGCATTATTTTACAGATATTTTTGGGAATCATTTATAAAACATATTTTTAAGAACATATTTTTTTCTCTTTTTTTTTTTAAATTTTTTTAGCGATAATTTTTCGAAAAACAGGCACAGAGAATTGTTATTTTTTGACGATTTAAAAAAAAATGAAATTATGTCTGACCTTGTGTTTTCTGAAGTATTAAAGAAAACAAAAAAAAAATACACCTTTAAGAAACTTTTTTATTCATGCTAAATTACCATGCTAAGATAAACCTTTTCTTTACCGCAGTAAATCACCGTCCCTAAGCCAGGTCTAAGGCAGAAACGTTCAATCGTTATCAGATTTTAATGCAACAGTAAATTTGTGTGTAAAATTCTACAATGAGTTTAGATTATCTATTCTTGGGCATTTATATCTAAATTAACTGGTGAAAAAGAAGTCAATCAAAAGTGACAAAAAGCATAAAAATGAGAAGGGGGATTAAAGCTGAATCATTTAGCATGCTAATGTTGATAAAGAAGAAGGGCACAATGGGTTACGGTAGATAATAAAATGGTATTCAGTTCTTTAACCCATTAATGCCTGACATTTTTTTTTCCAAAAATATTTTGTATACTGGTTACAAACAGCGTTTAATGTACAGGAAAAATAATAAAAAAAAATTACGTAAAAAATAATTTTTTTATTAAGGAAAGAAAAACCTTTAAAAGTTACGATGGACCCCAGCGGGTACATACTTTCTTTACTAAATTTTTTTTCTGCCTACGATATAATATTTAAAAAAACATTTTATTAGAAGAAATAAAATTAGCAATTAACATAAACTGGGAAGCTGGGAATAACTTTGAAAACTTAGCTTTTTTTTTCTTGAGATTGTGAACGATGTCATTTTTGATAAAGATCATTTTAAAACTGCTACAGAACACACTTTACAATGGTTAGGTGCTGCAATCTGTTAATAACGAATTGAAACAATACCAAGGTACTAATTGAACACTATTATTTGGTTGAAATGCTCATTTTGGGGAACTTAAGACCCTTTTTTGGACCGTCCCTAAAAAGGGAAGCTAGGCATTAATGGGTTAAAATTGTTACTCGAAATCGTTGCTAGCTCTTAGACTATTAATCACCTATCTTTAAATAAATTATTCATGCCGTTAGTGCTTCTTCCCTTCTATGCTTTGTGAACTACTTTCACTCTATACAAGAAGACTTAATAAATACGTGAAACAAAAAGATTTCTCCAAGTAAGGATTATCGAGTTCTAACAACACCAAGAAATAAAGAGACTCAATAGCAAAGAAGATAAAAGATTGCAAAAGAAAAGCCTATGATAATACTTTTTCTTAAAAGAAATCTCGCATTGTACTTTAGTGTCAATATCATTCCTTTGTTCAAAACTAGACGCAAAAGTTTATACTGATACTAGTAAATTAGTTTTTTTACTTGTTAAAAAGTTCATCTTGCATTAACACTCGTACATTCAATATTTTCATACTTTTAATATTTACCCTATTCAAGCAAATAATAAAAACTGCTAAAATAATTTAAAACTCTGCGTTCTTCCCTTAAGTCGGTCCTTCAAAAATAAAGTCAATTTTTATAACGAAATGATATTCTCCCAAGTTTACAAAGTTGACTTGAACAATTTTGGCCAAAGGAACATACAACTATCTCCTTTGAACTTTGGTATTATTCTAGTTACAATTATATTATATAGTTATATTATGCTAGTACAACGACTAGTAGTTATACTAGTCGTTGAACTATATCCTTTCAACTAAAAGAACATGTCATAGAATTCGGCTGTGTTCGGACTTAAATTACTGTTCTTCCATACCTTACCTTACTCTGTTAATGATGCTTATGATTCTTATGTCTTCAATGTATAACAACTGTGTAAAGGAAAAATTGACCTATAACTAGCATAATGTTGAAAACAAAGGGAGGGGAGTACTTCCACTATTTGGACCACTCTGTACATAAATTTTTCTTCCTTGAAGAATCTTAGGGTTGAAGTGCTTTCCTGAGAAGCTTAGTACCGTTTTTACATTTAAAAAAGGCAATCAAGCAACTTAATTATGCAATACACCGCCAACTGGGCTATTTCGATCCATGGACAGCTGTTTCGAGCTTATTATGCTTGCGTCAGCATGGAATACGAAAGTTGTAGAGTTGGAGGCAAAAATCCTCTTATAAAGCAAAGAGAGCCAAAAAAACTGGTAGCGAATATGAAATTAGAATACCAGGGAGCGACCGCACTTGGTACGGTACAACCAGTTTTTTTGGCTCTCTTTGCTTTATAAGAGGATGTTTGCCTCCAACTCGACTACTTTCGTATTCCATGCTGATGAGAGCATAATAAGCTCGAAACAGCTGTCCATGGATCGAAATAGCCGAGTTGGCGCTGTATTGCATGTTTCTGCCTTAGCCCTTGCTTAGGGGCGGTTACTCACTGCTTTATAACTTAATTATGACTGTAAAAGTATCTATAAGTATATAAAAGTATAAGACACAGTATCATCTTTTTGTTTCTCAAAGTAACGACTACCTCTTAGTAATTTGAGACAATAATCCAAGTGGCAACACAGCTGAATTCCATGACATGTTCTCACAGCCGTTTTCAAGTAAAACATATCCAAATCCCCAAAACTCCACAAAACGTCTGCTACAACATATCATAGAACTCAGCTGTGTTACGACTTGGAAAAAAAATGTCGTGGTCACAAAGCCCTCCAAGTGAAACGATACCTCTGGGGGTGCTGGGCCTAGGGTTTGCTCGACCCTAGGTTCTGGTTCAAAATTAAGAACAGAGCGCTCTTCAGGCCCCTATCCCGGTTAAACCACGAAGCTGTGGTAGGTACGGGGGACCCTGGAGTGTGAAATGTTACGACTTGGATTACTGTCTCAAATTACTAAGATGTAGTACTTGTAGTACTTGTTGTACTTTGATAGGAGAAAAGAGGATGCTGTCTCATACTTTTACATTCTTTAAGATACTTTTATAATCACGATTAAGTTGCTTGATAGCCTTTTTTTTTTTCTTTTAATGTAAAAACGTGTCAAGGAATTCAACTGTGTTAGGACTTGGATTACTGTTGTTCCACACCTTTACCTTACTCTTTTAATGATGTTTATGACTCTTAAGATTTCAAGGTAACTGTTTATATAACAAACATTCAGCACTGACGAACATAATGTTGAAAATAATCATCAACCACTCCGTGAAAAAATGGTTTTGAAAACGAAATTTCATTTCCTCGGACGGTTGATTTAAAAACAAAATCACACATTAAGTCTGAAAACAAAATTTCTATGGAATAAATCGATATTTACTCTACTTTAAATGAAAAAAATAACTTTGTTTCTCAATTCTATTTTTGTTGCATGCTATTTTTGGATGGTTCCAAAATGTTATGGCATATTTGAGCATTGAAGATGCTTTTTATGTGCTCCCAATTTTTAAAGCATCGAGTCTCAAAACATTTGACTGAAATGCTTCATTAAACAGCCGTCAAAAATAATTCCACCAATCGCATCGCTTCTAAAGCTCACGTAGCTAAGAATTAAAATACATTCTGTCTTGAATACATGTCTGTTTTACTTCACATTTCTTGAAATGAAAGAATTTCTAAATTAAAACGTCTTAAAGGCCGATCTTTTTCAGCTCGTGAACGTCATTCTTCATCGCTTGCGTAACTCGTGGGAAATGTCAAGACAAGAGAACCTGTCTATTGGCTGAAGATGAATTTAAAACTCAATCTTCCATCTGGAACCAATTTTGTGGTAAATTTTTACTTAAATGTCATTGAATTATAGGACATAAGCATGAAATCCCGAACCAAGGCTGTAAGCGAATAAAAATAATAATGTTAAAAGTGTTAACTAAAATCGTATTTAGAAAATTATTTATGTCCAAAAAGGAGTAAATACACTTGTATATTAAGGTACTTGTTATTAATTTAAGGAATCAAAAATCGACTGAACAGCTGTAATGAAAAATATCACTAGCTGGGAAAAGTAACTAATTTATGTTTATTTCTGAAAGAATAATTAACTTCTTAAAAACACTTTATGATAATTTCTGAAGTTAGTATTTCAAAAACGAAATTTTAACGATCAACTCTTCCTAAATTAATGCAGGTTAAAATAGCTTTTCATTTTTATTTATTTATTTATTTTATTTTTTAATTATTTATTTCCTCATTTATATTTTTTTTTCTGTCGGAATAAGATAATAGCACAATGACAAGCATTTAGCATGTGCAAAAAACTGGCTTTCGTACTGAACAAAACTTAAAAACTGCAATCATTCACTGTACGTTTTTCTTAGAATGATGTGATCTTTAAACTGGACTTATTCTCAAAAATATTTACCTATTTCCACCATCTACACAGCAAAAAGTGAACTGTTTTTTTTCCAGTATAATACTGGCAGCCGAGGTTCCAATTTAAAACTGCAAAATGCACAGGAATAAACTGTAAAACTAACAATTTTATAGTTTCTTTACTGTAAAGTTACCAATTTTACAGTTCATTGCTGTAAAATTTAGCTGTATTATACTGTAAAAACAACAGTATAATACTAGCAGCAGAGGTTCCAGTTTAAAACTGTAAAATTAGCAGTTCTACATTTTTTGCTATAAAATTTGCAATTTTTATAGTTTATTACAATAAAATTAGCTGTATTATAATGAAGAAACAATATTCATTTTTTTACACTGTAACAGACAGCCATCAACAGACATCTAACTGTTAGCGTACGTTAAGGTTTTGTTTAAGTAATGTCCTGACATTTGACTCTCAACTCAACTTTTTATAACTCAATTTGTCGCCATTTTGAATATTTTCCGCTTTTACCTTAGGATCTTCAAATATCCTTTTAGGGTAGAACCACACGTTTTATTAACAAAACAAATTATTAACAAAGGCCAAAGAATTGAACAGGGAAATAAAAAGGAAAATACCATTAATAAGTTAAAAATAGGGAAACAAACGCCCTTAAGAGAAAGTTCGAAACGAAGAAAAATGCCGGGAATTCTTTAGCCGAATTGAAGTTTCCACATAATTCTAAAATAAATTCTGCTCACATATGTTATTTAATAAAATACAAAGGGACCGCACTAAAAGAAAACAAAAATTGTCGTCCGCGAAAAGCTTTTTCTAATGTTGAAATTCTTTTGAAGCAGCGTAAAGCTTCAACTACATGGAAAGTCCCGGAAGACATTCCTTGAAATGATATTTAAAAAACTAGTAATAAAACACAAAGTAAATTTTTTCTTAATATAAATTGTCAGATGAAATCTGGGCATTTCCAGAATCCTCTTTAAATTCCAAGAGTGTATTTGATCTTTTGGAAATATAAAGGTTTTTGCAACTTGTTGAAAATTCTGCTTTCTTGAGTGATTTCTTTTTTCTTTATTTTAATTTTACGGGCAAAAGAGAACATTTGAAATAATTATGATTTTTCCAATGTTTTCCAAGAAGCTAATGCTCATATAAAGCCCGCATGTCTGTTTAATAAATCAATGCATTTTTTCCGATGTTATCGTTGTTGTCTTGTGTCAGACAAGCTGGCATTTTGGGGTGGGTTTCTTCCACTTTTCCAACTGTATCGTCATTTAGTGTGAAGTCCGACTTCCACAGCACGTCGCAACCTCCTTAGGGTCCGTTTATAGAATCGGCAACTACTCATAACGCAACAACACATTCACACAAGGCACCGACAAGGACAGGAGAGAGAAGGTCACCCATGCCGGTATTCGAATCCAAAACCTCCCCATTCGTGTCGAACTTATCTGACCACTAGACAAGGTGATCGACATTTCCACCGATAACACAATACAATAAAACTCTATCCTACCGTGCTAAGCACAAAAGGCTATCTGCACTTTTTAACAAAATTGAGTTGACGCCACCAGGTGACTCTTTGTGACATATTTTTCGTAAATGCAAAATCTCCATATATTATTTCTCTAAGCCGAATCCTATACCCGGTCGAAACTCGCTCATTTCTTTATCGAATTGCAAGAAAATTTATGATTTTGAAGCTTACACCGCGGGCTATTGCCGAAAATTAGACCCACCCTCTTATAAGTGTCGGTTCGTTTTTTATTCGAACTTCAATTTTTGGGCACAAAATTGACTCTATCTAGCGAAATAATTGTCGTATCGTCTCCATTTTGATTTCATTCGAAAGATTAAAAAAAATGCGTTCTTTAGAACGTTTCTCCGCTAGCGCCGCGTAACGAGAATCTCGAAAATCCACGTTTAAGCGACTTATAAGCGATTGAAGTTTGAAAAAGTTAAATTTTTTGCTCAACTCTTAAAATCGTTAGCATTGTTGTTCAAATCAATTTTAAATGCGACATTTCAAGCCAAGGCTTAGCTCGGTAAACCTCGGTAAATTGTAACTTTTATTGTTTCAAAATACTATGGTAGTTTTGCGATAACGTTAGTATTTAGTTTAGTAGTAGCTTTGGGTATTTGATTTTAATATAGGGTATCACTTTTGTAGTAGTTGTAAAAGTGAACGTGTCTTTGATCTCTTTGAAAAGTTGTCAGAACGACGGCAGCAGATGGCGATGTTGTGCAAATGAAGCCAATAAAAATTGTCGTATTAAATTTTAAGTTTAGAGTTTTTTTTTTTTTTTTTTTTTTTTTGCGGAATTCCGCACGGGTCACCTAGTTATCTAGTTATTTGAGAACGGGAATATTTTTTTTTTAAAGTTTCATCTGAATCATATACATGGAGGCGCAAAACGTTAAAGAGTCATATCTCAGTTTAAGCTCGACTGCATGTACCACTTTCGCGCTTAGCACGGCAGTATAGTAATAACAAATACAATGAGCAGGGTTACAGCGAACAGATTTTTTTTTTTTTTTTTTTTGGAATCTGAAAGATCTTTATTTGCAATCATTACTACAACATCTGTTGTGGAGCGTAGTGGATAGGTGTTGGTCTCGTAGGCCCTTGGTAGTGAATTCTAAACTTAAAGTTCATGTGTTCAGTTGGTGCATTTTTGAGATGCATAAAGTTATCAACATCCATGCGACATGATTGTACGATGCATTGAGCAGGGGCCCTTCAGTCCCGATTGGGCTCAAGCTCTTTCAGCTAAATAAAATTCCTTTTGCAAATTTGCATCTCACGAAAGTCCAGGTGCCTCCTGTTGGGAAAGTGGGAAAAAGAATTCTCTCATGCCATTGGGACATCCGTGCCTTGGTGGTGTCACATGAAAGATTGAATGGCATACAGAGAAATTGATCTGCAAAAAGACTATAACCTTACCTTAAGCACCTTAGAGGGTAAGATAGAGTGTAACATTTTGCTTATCAATCAATTAGTTTGATACATTTTCTATTTACTAATTAGTCACATATATCGAAAAAATTCTATTTCAGCATGATCAATAAAAATATAAATTAAAATACGTACATTCACAAACACACTGTAAAAAATGAATGTTGCTTTTACAGTATGATAGAGCTATAATTACAGTAATTTTACAATAATAAACTGTAAAACTGCTAATTTTACAGTAGTAAACTCTAAAATTGCTAGCTTACAGTAATAAAGTGTAAAAATTGCTGGTTTCACAGTTTATTACTGTGCATTTTACAGTTTCAAACTGGAACTTCTGCTGCCAGTATTATACTGTTGCTTTTACAGTATAATATTGCTAATTTAATGGTAATAAACTGTAGCATTGTCAATTTTACGGTAATAAACTGTAAAATTTCTATTTTTACAGTAATAAAATGTAAAATAGCTAGTTTTACAGTTTATTACTCCGATTTTAGTTTTAAGCTGAAACTTCTGCTTTCAGTGTTATACTGTAGAAACAGCAACTTTGCAGCGCAGTATCAGTTTTTTTTATTTTTAAATTAGTTACAATATTTATTATTTTACTAATCGTTATGTTGAGTTTTTAAAATCCTACTTCCAACTGATAATAACTACTAAACTTAAAATCGGTTTACTTAACAACAGTCTCACCTAGTGCTGATTTTTTGCAATGGGTTATCTACTGAATTTAAATCAAATTCATTTTACAAAGATATCACCTCACACTTTAAAACAGCCGAGCAATAAATATCAAATACTCTGTTTTGCCAAGATATTATTTATCAAAAAAACTTCACCATTTACTACCCTGTGATTTATTAAGCGAAAGAGATAATTAAAAAACATTTTTTTCTTACGATTAATGATATTAATTTTTATCTTTATCGTATAGAAACGAAAAAACTCCCTAAGATGAAGAAAGAAGGCCAACGTTTTCGTAGTAAAAATTTTATTGATTAGGGGATCCGGTTAAGACCGAGGTCGTTTAAGTAAGAACTGCGTAAATTAAATTAGGTGCGAGATGAAGAACTACCCGATTTCACGGATAAAGCTGTTTTAAAGTGGATTAAAGAGCACTCAAACGATAAAAACTTACACGATTCTTTCTAATACTTTAAAGAAAGTACTTTTATTTTATGATTAGGAGGCGTTTTAAGCATCGAATAAGGAAATATTTCCTTGCGGATTACCAATTTGTGTGCTTGACTTTTTTGCTGAAAATATGATTAGGCGAGGTTCAACATATTTTTTTTTCTCTTCTTGCGTTTATTTATTTTTTTAATACAGGAATCAATGCTTAAGTTACTTTTTATTAGAAATTTTGCATGAAAAAGAAACTTTTTAAATTTTTTTCTGTTTATATTCAATAGACTCTTGTTAACAACTTAATGTATGTTTTTTGCTAATTTTGCTTATTAGATTTTGATTTATTAGGAGATCCTCATTCATAATTATTTCACATCATCCATATGATTGATTGTGTGGATGAGAAAAACCGACTGAGCTCTGTCAGCACAAAGTTGCTAGTTTTAAGGCATAAAATACATCATGTGTACTCGTGACTATAAAGGCAAGTTCTTGGTTTCAACTCAAATCAAATCTTTACTTGACAGAAGCATTTTCTACAAATTAAAGCCGGTCACCTTATCTAGTCAACAGAGAAGTCTGATTGGAACGGGGAAGTCCCTGGTTCGAATCCCGGCACGGGCATGGACGTACTTTTGCTCTCTCTCTATCTCTATTTCTTTTTTTTTTTTTCCTGAACTTGTAAAAACAAAAGCCGGGCCAGTTCCGCCTTACATCGGGTAGATTTATCTACTTAGACTCGGGTACCAGAGCGGCTGAAGTAACAAAAACAACAGATTAAATATTTATGGGAGAAGGTAGGTTACTGCCGTTCATTTAAGGGAAAACATGAATAGCTATAGAAATTTGCGCAAAAAATCAATACAGTTTTCGCAATTATGAGTACAAAGCCTCAAAAACAATTTTCAATCAAAGAATTTGCATAAAAGATTCTGGTTTTGTTTTTCGACGAACAATGAATTGTTTATGGGCGATTCTCTGTAAACTCGTCATTTTTCACACGAAATCTGTCCGGGCACGGATTTTTGAAATGTTCGTATAATTAAAAAACTATTGCTCAGGAAATGAATCGATTACTTTGGTTTGAAAGAGGACCAATTGAAGTTTGTGTTTTTCTGATAAATCATGATAGGGGGTAAGTCCCCCGCCTGGTATAACTAGGCAGGGGACTGTGCCAGGTGACTGTGTTTTTGCTCTTTGTTGCGTAATATCTGCAAAACTATTGGCACATAATTAGTTACGAGACTACCTATAAATTTAGGCACAAATCGTGGACATAACTAATGTGTTTTATAATTAAATTAATCGACATTAATAAAAACACTTCCCAGAGGACTGTTTTCACAACGACCCTGATGCATACTTTCAACACAAATGTGGCTCTTAAACCAAGCAAAGTAGCGTTTCAACACCGTTCTCGGCGATTTCGGCAAATTCACACTGATTACTTTAAACTTCATGCCAAAAACAATTTGCAAAAGTCAAAAATTTTTCGTATTACAGCTTTGAATTTGTTGCAGGGGACTGTTTGAGAAAACTCCGGACAGAATTCACATGACAATTTTAAGTTTTAAAAATACGTACTTATACCTTATTTCATAAGAAAAATATAGCCTCATAATTCTATTTTTAGATATTAATTGCCAAATTTATGTAGTGTTAATAATTTTTTTGAAATACTATCTTTAACAGTTAGACTATGGGATTGGGACAGCCAGGGGACTGTGTTTTTGGCGCTTAGATAATTTATAGAAAAAAAAAATAAATAGTTATCGCTCCAAATACAATTGGGCCAGAAAGTATTAATGCTTTACTTGTATTAAGAGCAATAATTACTTTATTACACTCTATTATTTTTAAAATACTCAGTCCGGGCAGCCAATTACCAGTTTACAGAGAATCGTCCTTATTACTCTCACTTGACCCAGCTTGATGTGCTTTTGATTTATGGACCCTGAGCCTCTGCGAGTATCACTGTCTACCGGCCCTTGCATGTAGACACTCCTCTTGTACTGGGCCAGCAGTATTGTCTATCAGGGGCCGTGGTAGCCGGATCGGTAAGGCGTCGTCCTCGTGTTCGGAGGGACCCGGGTTCGATCCCAGCCGATCAAAGATCCACCTTCTTGATTAATGTTGGCTGGGGGACGTTGAAAATGTCGTGGTCACAAAGTCCTCCAAGTGAAACGATACCTCTAAGGGTGCTGGGCCTAGGGGTTTGCTCGACCCTTGGTCTGGTTCAAAAAGAACAGAGGGCTCTTCAGGGTCCTATCCCGGTTAAACCACGAGTTGTGTTAAGTACGGGGGACCTTGGAGTGTGTGAAGTATTGTCTATCAGCCTCTGCTCCTTTTGGGTGGTGGCGTACATTGTCTACGCACATACTGTCCGTCCATGAAAAGCCGCTCCAGGCACTCGCGAACAAGGGCGGATGTGTTGTGGGTGATAACTTTCCGAAGTTTTCAATTTAAAACTTGCATTTGCTATAGGATTGCAAAACAATGTATCCTTTTGACATATTCAATTAAACTATGTATTTAAAATTAGCATCGTTCCACGTTGTTTGATAAGGCTCAAAATGCTTCTTATTAATCTTCCCTCTATTGTTATCTTACCTATTACCCCTATTTTGGTAAGATCAGAGAAAACTTGACGCATGCGTAAATACGCGGTAGGTTTTACCTGAGAAAATCAGGCAGTACACACACACGACACCCAAAGAGTAAGGATAAGGATATCCCCGCGGAGGTGTGTTGTGTGACAGATGCTGTTTTTGGCTGAAGAGGGTTGTGCAAAGTCGAGAGTAGTGGTGCGACATCGATGTCTATTTATTTGAATTATTGATGGTTTTGTTAAAGCGTTTGAGTGTCGATGTTTTTACCATCGATGATTGAGGGTCGATGTTTTGCGTTCGATGTTTTTTCGATACCAATATTTTGTAATTAAAGCAAAAATTATTTTAAAAATGTGAGTATGTTTACAGTTCTGTTAAAAGCTTTATCAAACAAATAATTTCCAGATCTATCACATCGGAAACAGTTTTCTATTGTTAGTTGTCACTAGATGTAGAGCTGTATTGCAGAAAAGTTGACAATCCGTTTTTTTTTTTTTTTTTCAGTTCACTCTGAAAAATAATGTTGGGTGTTTCTAAAGTTTTCCCCAAATATAAATAGTTTCGATTCTTTTCTAATAAGATATTATTGGGTAAGCAGGATGGCCCGTTAATCCTCATTTACCCAAATTTTCACAATTAAGAAAAGTTATTTAAAAAACCCAGACAGCATTGCTGAAATTGATGCATTTACATGAGAGATAAGTCTAGTTTTAACCGAATTTTACTCAGTACATTCAAAAATTTTCAGTTGATACTTTTAACAAATGTTGCATTCGAAAAAGTATTGAAAATGCAAGTGAAATGAGATTTTTTTGCCACGAAAAGAGTGAGTAAAAGAGATGAAACGAAATTTAAGTTTGTAACAAAAGGAAGTTAGAATATGCGAGAAATTTCGCTTTTCTCGATTTCCTCAGAATAAGAAAACGCAAATTAGTTTTTCGGAAATGGGAAGCAAGAATTCGTTGAGTTTGCGATTGAAACAAAAATAAAATCGACAATCTCATTTGTTTTTTTCCTTAAACATTGACTGGTTATAGACATTCTTTCATTAGAACAAATACATTAAATTTACCAGCGTTGCGAAATCGGAGAGAACATAACAGATTCCGAATCCGGCTTCTTACCACCAAACCGATCTGACTCCGCCTCTTACTCGGCAACTCTGGCATACAGTTGGGGAGAAAATGACAAACTCTAACCTTTGGAATTTAGAATCTTCGACCCCTGATTCCAACTCCCACTCCTTTACCCCCAAGTCAGTCCAATTCCAGCAGCAAACTCGGACTCCACAGCCCCCTAGAGTACTTAGACTTACCTATTTACCCTGATAGTAGAACTTACCCATTAACTTCGTCACTATGAGAACTCGGGCACAGTAGTCATATAATTTCTCAAAGTGTTTTACGCGGAACCCTGCGGTCAGCGAGATCATACCAGAGGGATCCGTGGTATTGCTAATCAGTGCTATCATCTTTGCTAATTCAGTTCATTGAAAAGTAATTACCAAAACAGAAAATTTTAAGTATATGCGACCAAAGTTGTGCAGGAGATGAAAACGGAACATATCGCAATTCAAGAAAAAGGACATGTAGTCGAAACAAAAAAAAAAATACCTTTTTTATTGCTATTAAAAATTAAATACAATGTTATACTATGATACGTGAAAATGTACTACAAAAACTCGCACAGTCTGAAAAAACCCACTCTATGCACCAATATAACTTTAAACCATTGTTACTACTACATTTCCCCCAGAAAGTTTACTAACTGCTAGGGTAAAGTGGTCACAACACGCTGCGTTTCATATCTCGGTTAATATTGGTCGTTCTATGTTTTTTAGAGGAGATTATTTCCTTCAATATACTTATGAGGAGCTAGGAGCCACATAAGAAGTTAGATTTCGCTTCACTAATTTTTTTTTTTTGTTTCAAATTTACAATATCTTAACTTAACGAGTTATATAATAGAAATCCTTAAGCATCTTAACTCTGTCTTTCTTTTGACCATTTTTGTGACTGGAAGTACATTTATTTATCGAAAACTAGCGATTGCGAAAATAGATATCTTGAAACTTAAATGGCGATATGCTGTATATTGAAATAACCGCCTCGAAGGTTTCTTCTTTTCTGAAAAATTAAAAATATCCTATTATAGACATAAATCATTCACTTAATAGCAAGGTATAAAAATAAATAAATAAAAACTTCATAACAGATGAAAAGCAACTCATGAAATAACAGAATCCAACCTCGTGATAATAACTCATGCCACAAAATCGATCCCACCAAAAAGCCTTGCTTAAAAGTTCAGCCCGAACTTCTTGTTTATTCTGGATTCAGTTTCCTTCTAATCTGACAATCCTGTCAGGACACATTGGGGATTGAAAGTAGTCGGTGGCAGATTGTCGGATCTGCTATTGATATCTTTTTGCCACCCTTTTCGCATTTAAACTGTTTCGAAACGTATATCTTTTAACTCACTACAGAACTGACTGCAAACTTTCCTGGCGCCAATTTGAAATTTTAAAAGGCTTACAAGTACTACTACAGGTTTTTATGCATTTTTAAAATTATTTAAAAATACTAATAATATACTTTCACGGCAAAACAAAACACACACGTGCACACAATGTTATCAAGTCGACATCAATAAATGTATGTACAGTGGAGTCTCGACTTACGCGAGGGATGAGTTCAAAGTAAGTCAACATTTTGCGCTGTGGAAAGGGGTACGTATAAGATGAAAAACTCACGTTATAGCCATTTCAAATTAGTCGAATAGCGGGTCCACCGTATACAAAGGGATCCGAAAGTGGATGCACCCCCCCCCCCCTTTTATGTTCACCATTACGGGAATTATGGTTGCACGTTTGTTATACGCAGTTGCTTTGAATTCTTAAGAGCAGCGTTTCCCAAGCTTGCTTTGCTCACGTACCACTTAGTTGTACATTATGTCAAATTGCCACATTGCCAAAATGAATGCATTTTGCGAAACTTGATATTGTGAGTTTGGTCATTTGCATCAGGGTGTCAATGATTTAAATCAGTGATTTAAATCGCGATTTAAATCAATTGATTTTTTTTTAAATCATTGATTTGAATCACTTTTTATTTTAATCCTTATAAAATTCTCTTAGACAATCCCAATTTCATTATGTTTGCCATTTTTTTAGTGCTTTGATTTCCATCTAATAAATCGAAAAGTAATCCTACTCATCCTCCCTCCACAGATGGTGGATGGTTGCAGTCCAAATAATATGTATGCACATATAGTGCTATTGGTTTTGTCTAATATGTGAAATATAAAGAAAATACATGCAGCTGCAGGGCAGGTGTTACAAAGAGTGAATTGAGGGGGAGGGACATGATAGAATGTGTGTGATATACTTTCAGTGAAAGAAAAAACAAAAACAACCAGACAGAAGATGAATTTTCTATGCCTTGCATTAGCAACTTGGGGAGGGGGGCAGTTCTTATCAATGTATGAAATGGAATATGATTCCATCTTTACAAAACAAAAGCAAAATAAAGATGCAGGAGGGGGCTGAACGAAGTGATAATCGGGTTGAGCATCCTGCCTTATTTGATTTTTATCCTAGCTTGTAGACAGGATTATTTTCAGATTGACTCCTGACAGTTTTTTCTGGGTTCCTTACTGGTGAAAAGCATTTTTCATTTTTTATAAGTCTGACTTCTTTCTCAGTCCTTCACCTATACCTAGAGTGGACATTCTAAGAAGCAGTTCCATTTTAACATATGGTACCTGTTGAACATAAATATTAGACAGTTATTACAAAAGCAATTATTTATTTATTAAGTAAGAAATTCTGACTAAAAATGTCTGCTGGAAAAAAAAAAGATCCAATTTGTATTTTAAAAAACTTAAAGGTAAGTCGTTCATAAATGTAAATTAATTAATAACTGAAGTATCTATTTTTTTAATCATACACGATTTAAATCAAAAAATCTGATTTTTTAAATTTAAAAAAAAAAATCATTGATTTTTTTTACACCCTGATTTGCACTATACATTTTATAGAATAATCATGTATGTGCCTCACATAATGAGAAAATTGCATTGAAACACGCCTAAACGTCATACTGGAGTATGCACTCACTGAAATTATGAATTTATTGTAACCTAAAATTATATATGCGTGAGTTTCTTCAAAGTTTCATATTTATTTACTATTTTGTCATATATCGCTTACGAATGTATAGTTTTAATAAAAATACTAAATTATAAAAATCCAATTAATTTATTCTTTTCTGATAAAGTCTTTTTGTAAAATTAATTTAATCATATACTTGTGCTCGTTTTGAAGAATATTATGTTTGAAATTTACTGATGGCTAACATCTAAATTTAAATGTGCAATCGAAAAAAAAAACTATAGTAATTGCCGGATTATCGACACTCGACTGTGCAAACTAACACCTTTGATGAAAATTTTATGAATTAGAAGAAAAACAGTTTCAATGATAATTTTTATCAATTTATTTTTTATATCCGCCATTACTGATTATGTTTCACGTACCACCAACTCACAACTTCTGTACCACCAATGGTACGCGGACCACAAGTTGGGAAACACTGCTTAAGAGTCATAAACATCAGAACGAATTCCATTTCGTAACACAGCTCTATTCGTAACATGAACTCTATGCTCAATGTTTTCGCCAATGTTTTTCGACACAACATGTCCGAATTTAAAACTCAGCGCAAACTTCATCTGTGTTATGACGTGTATAGTATTCTACCAATTTTTATGACTCTTAAAACTTCAAAGTAACTACGTATAGCAAACGTACAGCCGTAACATAATGCTGAAAATAAAAGAAGCGTACTTCTATTTTCAGATAATTATGTTTATATAATAAGCTACACATCATGCGGTACATTTTTATTTGCTCGATAAAATAAAAAGACAGGATAAAATTAAAAGAAATTAAAAGCATAAATAACAAAGAAAAAATAATTTGATTATGAAAACTCTTAATCATTTCAACTTTCATTTAATTACTTTTGCATGAAACTGTTAAAAGTGCAAAAAAGTTACTCTATTTAAAAGTATTGACTTATAATTCTTTAAAAGAAAATTAATGATATTCAAGTGAATAATTAAAGAAACTTTTCCCTAGAGTTTAAACTTACAATATAATTATTAACGCCTGTGCGTTTTGTAAAAATGTACAGAAAGGCAATATGTTTCGTAACTTTTTCGTCCACTCTACTCCCAGCCTAAAAATGACATGTTAAAAACTAGATGTTTCTGTATATTTATTGTCTAGTCACTAGGTGTTTAATGCATTTTGATATCCTTAGATGACGTCAAACAATTATTTATTAAAAACAAGTGAAATACAATTATTCGTTGTAAGAGAATTTCTCAAACATAGAATTAAGTGTGTTGGGCAACTTTCAACTCTCTCCAACCTCTTTTTCATTTCCCTCCCTTTTTTAAGAAAATTTACTCCCTTACTCGCAACAAAAGGAATCAATTTGAAATATCATTAAAGGGAGCGACACAGAATGAACCGAAATTTCCAAGCGCATTCCTTTAGCGACAAAAGAGCATGCAAAATTGTAGGGGAAAAAATTAAATGAACAACGAAAAGAACATAGGACATGTGAGAAGTTTTCCCCTCCTCGATTTCGTTCGAAAATGGAACGCAAATTAGTTTTTGGAGTTCTAAGAAGAGGAAGACATGAAAGGAATGTTGAGATTTCTTTCTTTTTTTGCTTACATTATTATTATTATATTCTTGTTGAAGTGTCTAATGTTCACAACAAGACACTCTTAAGTGGATTGTTTTATGTATTTTAGTTTCATGTACACATACGCGGTAAGTTTTAAAAGTAAGTTAATATAATTAACTTTAAAAGTCTCTAAATTTCTACTTTAACTATATTCTAAATTATACTCCTTCTTCCGAAGTGACTTCACTTGATGATATTTTGTTCCGACATACAGTGAACTCTCACTTATGGATTCAAGGTTGGTCCAGGGGTTGGTCCAGAGATTGGTTGGTCCAGGGGTTGGTTTTTCAGTTGGTCCAAGGGACCAACTGAAAAAGGCGCATAACTGAGATAGACGCATAAGTGAACAGCCTATTTAATGGTCTAAAACGCAACATAAGTTCTAATGCGAGCATGAATAAGAATGTTTCTATGGAAAAAGGACATATTACTACGGTTTAGCAATTACTGTAACGAAACTACAATGATAAAGAGAAAACAAAAAATGAAGGGTACCTGATCACAAATTGTTCCCCTGAAAACGATACAAAATAGATAATTGTCCCTCTCCGAACTCTAGTTCATGGGGGAAAATGCCTTCCGTGAGCAATAAAGGCGATAGATTTAAGAGGAAAGTGAAGAAACATGCTTATTTTTTTAAGAAAATTATTTTTTTTTAATTTTATGAAAAATTCGGCGCATAAGGGAAATATTTTTCTTTAGAGCGACGCATAAATAAATTATATTATCATTATTATGCCATGGAATGTGCTGGGAATCATTGAAAATTGTCGTATAAGTAAAAAAGGCGCATAAATGAGGCGGTGTATAAGTGAGAGTTCACTGTAGTTATTGAGTAGGTTTTCAGAATTCCAAGGAATCATGGTGAACAGGTTACTAAAAATTTTCCGCAATCATTTCTAAAAGTTAAGTAGGGTGAGTTCTGGTAAGTGCGTACCCTTTTTTGCAAAGTTCATGTTCTCAGGGATGCTGCTCTGTTGAAAAATCTTGTACACTCACAATTTTTTTTTTTTAGTTTTCTTTCCAGATCCTTTATTAAGATTTTCAAGCATATAATATGTCAAATAAACCATAAGCATAGGTTTTGTGACCTGGTTTATGGCACCTATGCTAAGGTACGCACTTTCCCTACCTAGCGGGGTAAGTGCGTCCACCTTAAATTATGTGAATATGAGCAGTAAAAAACTTCTGGCACATATTAAATATGTTAGATAGTTGCCTTGGGATAATTCCTAATACTAGAGATCAGCACTTGTTTGCATGGATGAAACGCAATCAGTGATATTCCACGTGTCTTGCGAACAACTGTGATTTGAAGATTGAGAGAGTTGTGTCTGTGATTCTTCCTCTGTCCTTTTAATAAGACCAAGTGAGCAAATGTAAGTTGTTTTTATTTAGTAATAATCACTCATAGTCTACATAGTTTATTTTGGTTAAATACATTAATCAGTCTGTGTTTAAGCCAGGGTTCGCACTTACCCCTTCTTAAATGTAAGATGAGACATGTGCGTCCAATAGCTTTGTTGTAAGTGCGTACCCCTGTGGTTTTCTTTAATTCTATTTGTATGGTAGATCGTTAGGTGACCTGAGTGAACAATTCGTTTTTTTTTTTTTTTTTTTTTTTTTTTTGAATAAATACGGTTTTAAAATATTTTTCTTATTAGAATCAGTAGCAGTAAGAAAAAACAAAATAAAGAGCAAAAAAAGAGAATAATTGATCATGATGTGATACTTGTACTTTTTTTTCTTGTACATTCAAATAGTTTTTCACAAGGTGTTCTTTAATTTTCTTAAATATAATTTATTCATTACTCCACCTTCGTTTTTTGAATCAGTTGGTTCCTTATTTAGTGTTTCACTTAATTTCATTGCTTTATTTGTCATTCTGGTTTAAATTAAGTATAGCTCATGATCGCTATTTTCAACGAAAAATTTACTAACTGATGCCTAAAAGCCAATGTATTTCAGAGGTAATGAATAAAAATTGAAATCTTATGCCGCATTCAATGTTAATATAAATACTTGATGGAAATGACGTCGGATTTATAATCGGTTTATAAAAGAGTTATAAGCAAAATTAAAGGTGAATTGCGAGAATCGGATTTTCCACGTAATGGTACACACTTGCCTCATCATAATGGTACGCACTTGCTTCGCATAATAGTACGCATATGCCTCATGATAGTGGTACGCACTTGCCCCATCATAATGGTACGCACTTACCCCCACCTTACTTTAAAGAAAGGGAAAGTGCGTACCGTCATATAAACACATTTTAGTTAGAGTATTTGATCAAAATACCCCATGTATGTTATTAGTAGCTATTACTTAAAAGAAACAACTTGTATTTCTTGACTTCAATTGCTTGGTATGACTACAAGAGGAACTGAAACAAAACCTTCTCAATCTTTACTTAAGAGTTTTTTTGAAGACATTTAAGTTATCCCTGATTGTGTTTCGTCTATTGAATCCAGGCCTGAATTCTACCTATTGAAATTATCATTAGACAGTTATCTAACATAGTCGATGTGTTGCAGAAGCCATTTCAAGACAGTGTTCATATAATTCCCAGTGGACGCACTTACCCCGTGGACGCACTTACCAGAACTCACCCTACATTTTATAGTTCTGCAGTTGAATAATAAATTACTTTCAACACACTGCAAAACACGAACTGTTTGCTTATTGTTTATACTGCCGTGCTAAGCGCAAAAGTGGTATCTGCAGTTGAGCTCAAACTGAGATATTACTCTTTATAAGTTTTGTGCCACCATGTATTTGATTCAGATGAAACTTCTTCAGATTTTTTAAAAATTATTTCCCGTTCTCAAAGGACCCTATAATTTTGTATTTAGGTAAAATACGTCACAAAGAGCCACCCGGTGGTGCTAACTCAATTTTGTTAAAAAGTGCAGATACGACTTTTGGGCTTAGCACGGCAGTATAATACTGGCAGCAGAGGTTCCAATTTAAAATTGTAAAATGCGCAGTAATAAACTGTAAAGCTAGCAATTTTAGTTTTTTGCCGTAAAGTAAGCAATTTTACAGTTTATTGCCGTAAAATTTAGCTGCATATTACTGTAAAAACATTAGTATAATACTGGCAGCAGAGGTTCCAGTTTCAAACTGTAAAACGCACGGTAATAAACTATAAAATTAACAATCTTACAGTGTATTACTAAAAAATTAGAAACTTTACAGTTTAGCACTGTAAACAAGTAGTTTTTACAATTTATTACAGTAAAATTAGCGGTAAAAACAACATTAATTTTCTACAGTGCACTTAATGTCGACTTTTTCAAAATCTACAGTCCACATAGTTAAAACTGAAGAAATCAACCAGCAATTAATCGTTAGATACGTTGAAGATTACTGCAACTTTTTTTGTATTTATGAATATTTCAAATACTGAATTTTATATTTAAAATGCTAATGGCAATTGAAACGTTTAGGAATTCTAAAAAACATTCAAAAAATTTTGAAAACTTTACTTAAATTTCTTTATGTAATTCACAAGTATGTCTTAATTTACAAAAACATTTAATGGCATTTGAGCAAAACATTCTTAAGTAAAAACGTCAGCAAATATTTGAGACAAAATTATCTCAGCATTTGTATTAGGTTTAACTTTAGAAACTAATTGATTGTGAAGCTTTTTCATACAAAATATTTGCAGAAAGACTTTGAATTCAGAAACAGCAACTTCAATACTACAAGTCCCATTCATAAGAAAATGTGTCTGTAAAAAATACCGAAACTTCACACTTTTGCTTTTAGAAAACTGAACGGCTTCTGAAATATTTCTGTAAGCTGTTTTACGCTTTGTTCAATGCTTGTAATAATTCTTGATGAAACAGCAAATGAAATAAAGCAACAAAAAAAATTTTAGGAATTTTATTATGAAGCAATTTTACCCACAGCTCGATCATGACATCCTGAAGCAAAAATCATTGATTTTTGCCTCCAGCTCAACTATCGGCTATTCCTGAGTGAGGAGTATACAATCAGGACGAAACTGCAGTCTCTCGATTATTGGCTATTCCTGACTGAGGAGTCCACAATAAGGACGAAACTGCAGTCTCTCAATTATTGGCTATTCCTGACTGAGGAGTCCACAATAAGGACGAAACTGCAGTCTTTCGATTATTGGCTATTCCTAACTGAGGAGTCCACTATAAGAACGAAACTGCAATCTCTCGATTATTTGCTATTCCTGACTGAGGAGTCCACAATAAGGACGAAACTGCAATCTCTCGATTATTGGCTATTCCTGACTGAGGAGTCCACAATAAGGACGAAACTGCAATCTCAGGATGTCGTGATCGAGCTGCGAGTGTAATTGCTTCAATTCTGCCTTAGCCTTGGTTTAGGGGCGGCAACATATTGCATATTTTATTATGTTCTCATTACTTAGTTCTCAACCACAAGGGAAAAGGTAGAGTTGTTTGCAACAAGAACTTCAAAACTTTTATGAGGAATTGTTTAAGGAAACTAAAGAAAGGAAAAACTTTAAAACGTTTAAATCTTAGCGTTTCATCAATAAAACTGGCTGAAATAACTGAACCATTTTCATGTAAGTAATGCTTAAATTTATGCTAAACGATGTTGCTGAACAAAAATTTGCACATTATTTGCTGACCCGAGTTTCGAGGTTACAAGCAACGCCGCTTTCAATGCAAAATATTTGAGCTTGTAGATAAAAAGACAGCGAAGAGCCATCATAGATTCATTATCATTATTTTATATGTTTGCTCTCATTGTATTGCATTGTAGAAAAACTTTAATTTAAAAACTGTTCAAAGCCTTTACCAAAACTTCTTAGGCGATGGATTTTAGAAAAAATGTATTTCAGAAACTCCTTTTACACTGGCAGTCAAGCATTTTTCATTTGCTTATGACACTTAAGTAAAGTACTAGAGCATACTTCTTTAACGCGATTTTGGTTTTTCCTTGTTTTTCATATACGTACTTGACTTTATATGACATGAAAACGGCCCTCCTTATAATATTCAATCATTATTTTGCACTGTCAGTGCTTTTTTTTAAGTCCTCCTTATCTTTTTTTTTTTTTTTTTTCAAAAATACTTACGGACGCGTTAATGCGTTACACCTTTCCTCCCGCACCAAGTTCGAAAATACTCAAGTTCTACGTGGCAAAAGACATTTTTGATTATGTCATTGGTCTAAAAAAATAAACTTGCTCGTTTTATCGACATATTCAACTTTTGAATTTTATTTAATAATGGATAATCAGATCTTCTCTGAAGCACCTTTTTTTCAAAATTAAACACCAATTGCATTCATTCCTTTTATTTTTATACAAAAAACATATTGCTACTGACGCTGCATTTAGCCTTATTCGGTCGAGAGAAAAGCTTAAAGAGTTTATTCGATGCTCTTTCAGATTAAAATATCAGTTTCGTTTTTAATTTAAAAATTATCAGTTTTTTTTTAATTGGAGACGATCGTTTATATTTTCTTATTGATTTAAAATATACGTAGATGCTTCGTATTTCCTGTAAATAGTACTTCATTTTAAGGAACGTGGGCAATGCTTAGTTGTAAGCATTACTTGTTTGCTTCAAAATGAACAAATTTTCAATATTTCATCACATAAAGATAGTACAATGTATTAATGAAACTGACATTGAAATTGTATTTTTCCTTTTTGGCAGTAAATTTATACCTTGAAAAAAATGAATTTTTTTCACTTTTCCCCTTGTATGGGGCAAATGCAGAACAAAATACCTTTTACGGGTAAGTAATAGAAATGAGTCAGAGCGGTCCCGAAGCGGGCTCGGGCTCAAAAAAATAAAATTGGTTTCTAGCTCAAGCGGACTCTAACTCATGATAATTTATTCAATCACTAGACAAATATATTTTTTTGTTTTGGCAAACGAATTCAAAAGAAAAAAAATAGTACGAAAGTGCATGAAACTTATAACACGGGAAAAAAATATTTCACTTTTTTAACTTTATTACTTATTTTTTCTGTGCTTTCTTTATATAATTTTATTTATTTATTTATTTTTTCATTTTCAAAAAAAAGTAAAACACTTGATTTGAATTAACATTTGGCTCACATAAAAATATATTTTAAAAAAATCATAAAACAGGAAACACATTAAGTTATTTATCATAGTGTGGGTGTTTTTTTTTTTTTTTTTTTGCAATTACTATTAGGATATACACTGGCGGAAAAAAAAATCCCAACACCAAGAAAAAATTACTGTAGACTAATGAAATTTGGGTAATGTAATTGTCTAGTTAATATGTTTAATTGATTAAATGTACAAGATCACTAGCTAATTTAAGCTCAAGAAAATGCTGCGCAAATGGGAAATTATAGTACTTTGATAGCCGCTGTAATCTCCAGAATTTTGAAGGCTAGCCTGCAAGCGTGCATGGCATGCATTGTGTCATACAGGTGCCGAATGTCACTTTGTGGTATGGAGTGCCATGCTTGTTGCACTTGTTGTGTCAATACTAGGAGAGTCATTGCTGACTGTGGATGATACTGGAGTTGCCGTCCAATGATATCCCATACGTGATCAATTGGAGACAGATCTGGTAATCTTGCAGGTCATTGCAACATGTCAACTTGGATTAATGAAACCCTGAATGCTGAAGGAATTAATCCTTCACACACTGTTCAACTTCATAGACTCAATAAAAATATAACTAAACTCCCATTATTCCTAATTTACCTCGCAGATAAAGAGGAAAATCAAAAAATTTGGTCTCTCAACAAAATTGGGAATTTCAATATTAAACTGGAACCTTTGAGGAAAAAAGAGATTGTACAGTGTTACAACTGTCAACAATTTAATCATTCTTCTTTTTCCTTTTCCCGCCCCCCTGCCTGTTTGGTATGTGCTGGGCCTCACAGAATAAAAGAATGTACTAAACCTACTGACAAACCCCCTACATGTGTTAATTGCAGAGGGGAATATCCTGCAAATTTTAAAAACTTTCCCAAAAAAATGTCCCTTTTGGGAATGAAAAATGACGAAAATAATGACTTTTTGACTAAGAAAAATCCAAATTCTAACTTTTCTACCCACACTTCGGAAAATAATAACAAGATTGATCTGATTTCAGTCCAAAATACCTTAATTACTTTACTTGAGCATCTCAGGAAAAATTAATCTTTATGTTTACACTATTACCTTTTCAACTAGTGGGAGGAGCCAGAGGACTAGGATTAACTGATTGACCAATGGCTGCTCCTCTCTCATTTTATGAAAAATGTATTTTAAACTTACGCATTGCTGATGCTGTTTTGCATTTCCTTAAAACTCCTTTGCCCCCTCTTCTTGAAATTTTTTATTTCTATTTATTGAGGTTTAGTTAACGTGAGCCTAACTCGCGATTTTAATACTTTTTATACAAGGTTTTATCTCAATCCTAAATTGAGTGTTCACCTTGATAAAATACTCTAAATATGCTGCAAATTTTCCCATGAGACAGAACAAAAGAGCTCGCTGAGCTCTAGTTTCATCTGGCACCTTGCCTTATCCGAATGAAGTCAACTCTCTGTAGAGCACATTGCGTTACAGCAGCGATGTGAGGGCGAGCGTTATCCTGTTGGAAAACTCCCCCTTGATTGCTACTCATAAAGAGCTGTACTATAGGTTGAATTACCAGGCTGACGAAACATTTGCAGTCAGTGTGTTTGGGATAACCAAACAAGTGCGACGGATGTCTCGAACGGAGCTCCAGAGACCATGACATCAGGTGTTAGGTCCCGTGTTGCTCAGAGACGCATGATGAGTCTTGGAGATGCAGGCGATCCCACTGGCCTCCTTCTGACCAACATACGACCATCACCGGCACCTAAGCAGATCTGTTTTCTTCAGAGATTACAACAGATCTCCATCTCCGACCTCCAATGAGCTCTGTCTTGACACCTACGGCAAGTCGCAAACGGCAATGGTTGTGCAGTTAATGGAATACCGGCTACAAGCTACCTGGCTCGGAGCTGTCCTTGAAATAAGCGATTTCTTACCGTTCTTTGGGTCACGACGGTATCAATTGCAGCTCGAATGTTAGCCGCAGATGCAGTACAATGTGCCACAGCCGTACGCAGGATTCGGCAATCTTCCTTCTCAGTCGTGCCACGTGGCAGCTCGGAGCTCGATCTTCTTGAGGTATGAGGATTCCTTGACCATAGCTTCCAAAAATCATGCACAATGGAAACATTCTCACCAAGACTTTCTGCAATATCGTGAAATGAAAATCCACCTTCTCGTAGCCAAATTGTACGACCTCGTTTAAATTCGGTGAGCTGTTGATAATGGCTTCATCGTCTTCTTAAAGGTATTCCTGGCTAACATGAACGCAATTCGTCAAATTTCACGGAAAAATAATACTCAAGAGCTTTGCAACCCGCTTTTAAAACAAGCCTTATTTGCATGTTCCGAGTGACGCCAGCTGTGCCACATTTATGCGCGGAGCACGAAATTTCAATTCATGTCATTTTTCAGTGTTATAAACATGCCTACCAAATTTCGTTTATCTAGCGCAAGTCTTTCTTGGTGTTGGGATTTTTTTCCGCCAGTGTATAATATGGTAATCCATCTGAAGTGGAGCATTTTAAGAAAAGTTCCACTGAACATTCATTATTAATTGAAAATTTGCAAAAAAGTAAAAAGAATCAATAGCAGTTGTAATATAAGTAGCCATATTTGCTTGATATAAAAAAACTGCTGAACTTCAGTAGGCTCGGTTTTGAGAGTTTTGCGCTCGGGCTCGGGCGGACTCGGTTTACGAGTTTTTGGGCTTGGGCAGTCTACGGCCTTCAAAAATGAGCTCGAACTTATCTCTAGTAGGTACGTAGTAAATAAGAAGCAAACAAGCAGCTTAAGGACTTGTTGTTCCCCTACTCTAACAACTGGCGTTGACATTTGAGCGGTTATTTGCAGAAAAATATTTTTTTAATAAAGACAATTCGAACTTTGTGTTTAATTATAAGCTTAAAATTTAGAAAATAATCCAGGCCTGAGCTGCATACATTGTAAAAGTAAAAGTACTCTCAAAAACATTTAATTTCCCTCTATACTTGGAAACAATTTCGTGCATGTGTGTGCAAATCGTTTTCTCTGACATTTGACTAAAAAATATGGAGTTTCGGATACATAAAAAGCTAAAACTATACTTTTTGTTATTTGAAAAAGTGGGTAGTGTCCACAAAATTCACAGCAGCAAAAATATGTTCAATGTCTTCGTAAAAAAATCAAATAATTTCCAACAAGACTGAAATTCCCTACAAGATTTTTGCGTAATTAAATATTTTAAATCTGCCATTTCATGCCATGTAAATGCTTTTAAGTTTCCAAGCAAAGTCGGAATTCAGAGTAAAGAATGTTCCATACCTTGTCATTTGCTCTTAAAAACCCGCGAAAAATTTATTTTTGCTTCTCAGAAAGAATATGCAAGAAACAAAATCTGAGAATTGTGCTTTAAATACAGAAAACATAAAGAAATGCAGAAAACCAAAAATATTTTCTTCGATAAGCTTCTCCAAGAATTCCATTACTATTGACAGTATTCTAAGAAGAGGTTGAAAGGAATTAAGAAACAAATTAAGTTTTTGTAATGTGTTTTAGGAGAATGGAATGCGTTGTTTTTCTCTTTAAAAATAAAAATACGAAAGATAATTAAACTTAAAAATGGATCTGGCTGCGAAGGAAATATTTCGATGAGAAGTTGAATAAAGTAAAACCGTTGGCTTCATTATCTTTGAGAATTATTTAAATTGTAAAGTAAATATGGTATTCTGTTTACAATAAAAAGGTTCAAAAGCATTTTAAAAATTTAATCACATAACCTAGATTTCTAATTAGAGAATAATGTTTACATTTTCGAAAATAATGCGTGCAGACATAGCATTTTTATGCATTTCCGAAATTAATAAAAGTTATCTGGCTTTAATCAAGTTTTGGGAGATTTTATTTTAAAACTATGAACTATATTTGGTCAGATAAACCAACTTTTCTACACTGTAAATACTGAATGTTGTTTTTATAGTAAATACAACTAATTTTACAGTAATAAACTGTATAACTGCAATTTTACCTGTTTCTTACCGTGCATTTTAATGCTTAATTAGTTATGCCAGCTCATAGCATTTAACTCATTTTAGGAGCTTTGACAGAAGAACTTTGACAGTTGAAATTTTGTTTTCTTCTAAAACCTCTCCTACTCAGTTAAAAATTCTAAAAGTGCTTAAGGAATGTCCAATGAAATATACCGTTTACTTTACCAGTGTTTCGTGAAATTATAAGTGATTAAATTGACCTTTCTTTTGAGGCTCACTAATTGAACTAGTCCAATTACAGAAAAGTCCTACACAAAACTTCAGGTTTAGAATTAGCATTTTTGCATAAAAAGATTTGCTCTTTTTAGCCTACTTTCCCGTTAAAAATAAAAGAAAGACGAAAAAAGTATTAAAAGTAGCTTAATGCATCTAAAAAATATCGCCAAGTCCGAAAAATATCGCCAAGTTAAAAAAAATATCGCCAAGTCCAAAAAATATCGCCAAGTCCAAAAAATATCGCCAAGTTAAAAAAATAAAAAGGTAAAATGAATATCGAAAAATTAAAAATTTGAAAGTAGGGTATTGCAAAAGCGTTGCTTATTTGTTTGTTTCAAACGAGACTGAGTATTGACTTCTAACCATTTTCAGACCTAGTGCATTCCCCGAGACCATCCATCATTCTTTCTTGTGGCACCACTATCGACGAAGGCCATTTCCACGCGAATTTAGAAGCCCAGTTTCCCCACTAGATGGAGGCACATGATCTCTATTGGATGCGAAATAGCACTATGAATTTAATTTTACCAAGAGATACCCCATGCCAAACGAACACTTGAGGAATATTTTCCATGCCGTATAATCATATGACAACCTACTTTTAAAACAAAAAGCTCAGCTGAGGCAAAAAAAAAACTTACATTTACTGTAGTCACGGAATTCAAATAGACTTGCGATTTATTTTTATCAGTTTAATACAAAAATAAGTCTTGTCGATCCCTAGTGACAAAAAAAACCATCAATTTTTGATTTTTTTCAGATTTTTACAAAATTAACCCACATTATGAGAAAATGAGCCTGCAACGAATTTCAATTGTGCTAGAAATTCGTTAAGCTGTCAAAAAGTAAAATAAGGAATCACAACCCATATTCTCGAAAATATCTGAAACATTCCAAAAGCGAAACTTTCCCCAAACCCAATTGCAACAACATCAAGTAGACCTAAGCGTCATAAAAACCCGTAGAATTATTATCCAAAGTTTAAGAACAACTTTCTAACAGTGATTCCTCAAGTCTCAAGACACCAGCTTGAACAGCAATAAAGTTCAAGCAAGGTCATAGAGGAGCAAGAAACTAACTTTTCTCCTTGTATACCTTTATATATACCTTTTGCTCTTAACGCTACTTGTTTCTTCCATAATTTTCACCTGACATTTGTGGCTATAAAGTTTAACATCGTGTTCGATAACGGATTCTTATTAATGGTTGGCTTTGATACCCAGAATGCGAAATTTTTATGTCCGCTTTCGATTTTTATGTCGCCGCTTTTCTATTAACAGCCTTTTCATCATTGGCGACTTGTACCTTTCTGAAAGTTTTATGTGTTTTAAAAGATAGTTGGGGGAGAAAAGGAAAGTGATTAAAATTCTATGTTGTATTTTTGTCTTCTCTGATCAAATTAATTATTCGGTTTCCTGGTTTATGAATCCTGTAAGTTACTGTCTGATTTTCTTAGGGAAAACCTTCCACGTATTTACTCATGCGACAGGTTTGCTCTAATCTTAACAAAATAGGGGTGCTAGGTAAGATAACAATAAGGGGAAGAATAATAAGCATTTCAAGCCGTATCAAACAACGTTGAACGATGCTAATTTCAAATACATAGTTCAGTTGAATGTGTCGAAAGAGTAGCATAGTGCAAGTTTTAAATTGAAAACTTCGAAAAGTTCTCATTCACAACCTATCGCCGCTTTTTTAACCCTTTAAGCAGTTTGCTCGTACAGTGTGGTTTGCCCGGACGGCGTACGGGCATCGATATTTTCTCCTTTCCTTTTTCTGGTTTGCCTGCATTTTTCATTATTGAAAGAAACTATTTAGCATTTTTATTTTTCAACAGAGGGTGGTGGCTTGTCCATGTGAATGAAATCTTTTCATCCGGGTTTTTCTATGTAGCGGGAAAGTGGGAACTTTTTGTTGTACTGTATGCCGTGCTTGTGAATCTTATGGAAATTATGGATGGAATAGACGACGAAAATACTTTTTTGTTAAATGATGAACTACATTCTAATACAGATACAGATATTTCTTCTAATTATTTGGACTATTCCTCAGATGACTCGTGCAGTGAGCTCAGCTCTGATGAAGATTTGAAAGAAAAGAAAAGAAAAGAAAGAAGAGAAACACATTATTTCTGCCCTGATTGGGATGTAGGACTTTGCATTACACCATGCTTCAAATTGTACCATACACAAAAAGACTTCTGAACTGTTTAGAAAATTGTAAACTTCAAAATTCACAGTAAGAATGAGAGAAATTTTTGCAGAACTTGTAAATCATTCTTTACTGCATGCAGAATGTACCTGAAAAAAGCATTTTGTAAAAGAATTAAAAGTGGGAAAAAAAATTCTTAATATTCTTATTCTATTAAGTATGGTACTTAATTATATGCAATAAAAAAATATGCCTTTTTTGGAGCATTTCTGGTAAAATAATTGACCGCTTAAAGGGTTAAGTGTAAGGGTTCCCGAGTGCTTAGCGTGACTTTCACGAACGGACAATATGTTTATTCAAAAGCCAAAAAAGGTAAGAAACATAAACAATCAAAAAACTCTTTACAAGTTTAGACATTAATTAATGCATGAACCAACGGGACTTTCGCCAAATAGTCCTCAAAGTTTTAGGTCCCTTTTCTTTTCTAAGTTAGAATATATATAATAGAATTTGCACTCTTCAGGCTTTAAATATAGAATTATTAAAAAAAGTATTGCTGTTATAGCTTTTTTGTTCCTTTTTCTTTAACTTCTATTATTTGTAGCTTAAATTAAACACTCAGTAAATTTGCACAACAAATTTTTGTATGGTATATTGCAGTAAAATTACACTGCAGTTTTTCCAAATTGAATAAATATTACAGTTTTAAAAAATAAAATTTCTTTTCGGAGTACTTTTAGCTTACGGCTAGGCCTTTTTAACTTTCAATTTTAACATTTACAGAGAACGATACTACAGAGATTTTACTTATTGGTGGGAATATAAATAAAAAGCGTATTGAAGAACAAATGGTAGTTATCGAGGGGAATAAGCGTTAATAAGTTCACATAATGCATATTAAAAAACAAGAATTTCTTAAAATATTCTGATGATGTATGGTGGGAATGACGTTGTTTAGGAACAAATGAGAGGAGAGCGGCGTGCCCAGGGCCCAAGGCACCACTATGGCTTGATCGGGCCCTGTATAAACTCCTTAACTTGAAAAAATGCGTTCCTTAACTTATAAACTTGATTAAAGTCAAAAAAGCAAAGCAAAATTCGTCTGTTGGAGCAGGGTGCCATGCACTAGTTCGCAGCACGGTAGTATGTTTTATCGATTAAGTTTAAGTTAATCATTTTAGCTACAAGCAAAAACAAGAAGTTCTGTCAAGAACTAAACGAGCCTACTTTCCCGTACATCGACATCGGCATTCTCGCATCTGATCATTATTCTCTTGATTATCTGAGACTGAAAATTATGTCAAACATACCTTTTTAGCACTTAGAGCGGATTTCGAAAAGCAAAATATACCCCTCTCATCAGATGAAATAGACACGTAAAAAGTAATTAACGAATAAATAATGTTTTTTCGCACCTTTTAAAGAGTGTAACTGTTACAGTTCCTCCGTAGAAAAAATCATCCATCGTTTTCAAAAAAAAATATAATAATAATAATAATAAAATAAATGAATATAAAAATAAAAGTACAAAGAGCATCAAAACACATTTTAACAAAGAAAGAAAAAAAAAGAAAAAAAACTCGTCCGTTAATAAATGTCTCGAATTTCACTTTTAATCCGTTGCCAGTTGTGAAATATAAATAAAGAATAAAATGTTCTCGTGAATGAAAAATTTTTGTTACAAAAAAAATTGTCTGCCAAAAAAAAAAATAATAATAATTATTATTACAAATAAAATAAAACAAATGAATAAATAAACAAAAAATCGTCTGCACAGTCAGTCATTTTTTTTTCTGAGCCTGCATTTCGCCATGTTTGCGGAGTCGGAGTCGGAATCAGAGTCCTCACAGAAGATTACTCGGAAAAGTACTTCACAAACATTATTTATCAAAACCATTTTCTTACGAAGTTAGTTTGAAGAAAATCCGACTTTAAGTTCAGGATCAACATTCAACTTAACTTCCCAGTAGACGCTAATGTTAATTTTTTTTCTGAACGGTTCAATATTAAACGAAAAATGGTTCAAATCAAAAAGCGAAATATGGGAAAGCTTCTCCGAGATCTTTTCAAACAAAAAAAAGTTTATTCCATTCGGACGGTTCACTCAAAAGTTATTAGGTGGGGAAAAGTTGCTTGAACGGTTCAATGTTGAACGAAAAAATGTTCAAATGGAAAATTTAAATACGGTAATGAAGTATACTTGCTGAGATCCTTCGAACAAAAAAAAAGTTTATTTAAATCGGACTGTTCACTCAAAAGTTATTAGGGGTGACAACTTGATTGAGCGGTTCAATGTTGAACGAAAAATTGTTCAAATCGGAAATGTAAATACGGGAATGAAGTATCCTTGAAAAGATCTTTCGAACAAAAAAAAGTTTGTTCCAATCGGATTGTTCACTCAAAAGTTAGCATCGCGGGACAGGTTATTTGAACGGTTCAAAGTTGAACCAAAAATTGTTCAAATCGAAAAATCAAATGTGGGAATGAGCTTTACTCACCGAGATCTTACGAACAAAAAAAAGTTTATTCCATTCGGACGGTTCACTCAAAAGTTATTAGGTGGAGAAAGGTTGCTTAAACGGTTCAATGTTGAACCAAAAATGTTTAAATTGAAAATTTAAATACGGTAATAAAGTATCCTTGCCGAGATGCTTCGAACAAAAAAAAGTTTGTTTAAATCGGACTGTTTATTCAAAAGTTATTAGGAGTAACAGCTTGTTTGAACGGTTCAATGTTGAGCGAAAAATTGTTCAAATCGAAAATGTAGATACGGCAATAAAGTATCTTTGAAAAGATCTTTCGAACAAAAAAAAGTTTTTCCAAATCGAACAGTTCACCCAAAAGTTAGCATCGCGGGACAGGTTGTTTGAACGGTTCAAAGTTGAACCAAAAATTGTTCAAATCGAAAAATCAAATATGGGAATGAGCGGTACTCGCCGAGATCTTTGCAACAAAAAAAAGTTTGTCCAAATCGGAATGTTCATTCAAAAGTTATTAGGGGGGACAGACAGACCGACCGACAGACCGACCGACAGACCGACCGACACACAAATTCCCCATCTCAATACTCTACTTTCAAATTTTTAATTTTTCGATATTCATTTCACCTTTTTATTTTTTTAAGTTGGCGATATTTTTTGGACTTGGCGATATTTTTTTAACTTGGCGATATTTTTTGGACTTGGCGATATTTTTCGGACTTGGGGATATTTTTTTAACTTGGCGTTATTTTTTGACTTGGCGATATTTTTTAGATGCATTAAGCTACTTTTAATACTTTTTTCGTCTTTCTTTTATTTTCAACGGGAAAGTAGGCTAAAAAGATAGCTTGCTTCTTGTTTTAACCCTTAACTTCCCACTGTTGCATTTCTGCAACATATGATTTATTTTAATTTAAAACACTCAATTTTTTTTAATTACCTACAAATCACTTATCTGAGCAAAAAAAGATTACTGCAGCGAAATACATGCTAATTTCGTCACTAGTTGACAGCACATTTT
>JAXGGA010012355.1:0-32500 GCA_038373865.1 Uloborus plumipes | reverse complement strand
ATCAATGTCGACTTAAATTATCTAATAATATAGATGTGAACTTATTTTTAACGATCACAGTTAATTAGAACCTAAATATAACGAAGTAATCTGACATACATGGCTGGTGCAATGCAGACCCTCTGGCTGTCTAGAACCAAACCTTACTTCAAAGCAAGCAGTATTTTTCTAATGCATAAAATCTTTATTCAGATCCAGCAGTTTTTGAAACAATCCCTTAACATTCTGAAATCAACCAGAAGGTAATAATGAGCCATTCAATGTACCAACTTCTGAAGTTTTTGTAGTTTAAATTCATTCTAAAGCAGATGAAAAAATTACTTAACGCAACGATGATAGTAATAGGCGAGAAGATAATTTCAAGTTGAAACTCTCGCAAATAAACGCAATTGCTTTGGATGAGTAAAAACTGGCAGCTTCAAACTTTTGTCAAAGTCAAGGGTACAAATTACAATGTCTTTAAAGATATGAGTGTTCCTTAAAAAAGACACAAAAGACCTCAAAAGAAAGAGACAAAGACAGTTAAAAAGAACTTACTAACTACTTTAACACTAACCAAACAAGTATGTATGAACCAGGAACTCGTCAGTTTTCCAGTACCAGAAAGGACATTGAAAATTTATTAAATCCTCTGTCGTAACCATTTTTGCGCAAAATTGGAATTTTTTCCAGAATATATAACGGCACCAACTCACCCCTGCTTTGAATGGTTTTGGTTTTTAAATCACCCATTTGTTATAAGCACTCTGTTATAACGAGAAAATATCAAGGTCCCTATGTGGTCTTTGTAGGAGAGTTTGCGTCAATTATATTTTCATTGTAAATACATCTACTTCAACCCTCCACCTGCGGCTCAGTTTCTATACTTTCCAATCCTGAAACATGTGGCAATTTTTAAATATTTTCTTTATCAACATATCCCAGGTAGCACAAAAAACGTTTAAACGTTTTATAAACATTTTTAATCCATTGTCACAACGTTAATAACCATTTTACAACCTTTAAAAAACGAAGTGTGCTACTTGGGATATTACAATCCACAGCTTCATCAGTTTTTTTTCTTTAATACGTTTTTTTACACCAGTTTCCCTAGCTCATGTTTATGGAATACTCTTTTCCTGAATAATCTTCATAATCAAGATATTTTCACTCGTTACTCCCACATATAATGCTGTTGGAACTCTGCAAATCCATAGCTTCATAAATGCTTATCGGCAGAAGATAAATAATAAGCATACAAATTCACAACTAAACAGAAAACAGGGGTCGGAGTGGGGATTTCAAAAAAGTTAGGACAGCAAAATAGCAAGTTTTGATGATTAAAATGTAATTTATAAGCTTGATTTTCAAACAGGACTTTTAAACATTTCATATTCTACTTGAAGAACTACAACAGAATGTATTCAATATTTTATTTTTTTTTACCCATTGGCACATTATGAAGTAGAAATATTTCATCATACGATTTAAACCTGGACTAATCTAAGCAAATTATTTAAAAGAAAAACTTCCAATGAATTTTACTTTAAAAAAATGTAAATAAACGTAACATTTCATTACAGAAATAGAAAATCATTTTGTGCACAATGTTTGTCTTTTCATGAAGAACAAAATTACTTTCAGCTCAAATTGATCACACCCACATATATAAATGTACAGGGAAGTTCGAAAATTTGCATAAGTTAGGAGAAACAGCCTAACTCAATTTAAAGCTAAATACCTTTCGCTATTACCTTTGAGAATATAAGAGATAATATTGTGAAGGTCATAGCTCAACCTTCCAGAGGAGTACCTTTCCAATTCAGATTTTTCATTTCTTTTCAGGGGGTAGTAAAAAACATCTGATCATATTCCCTTAGTACAACTTTTTTTCTGCAACACCTGCTATGGAAGCTGCTTTTATATTCTTTACTATTTAACTTTTGTTGTACCTTTTTTTTAAGAATAGGAATAACCGCAAGAGTTTATAAAGTATAGTTAAAGCAAACAACTTTATTTTGAACACATGTTTTAGTTCACTGCACTCTCCCCCCATTCTAAAAAAAAAAACAAGCAACAGGGACTTTTCTTTCATTTTTAAAGAAAATTAATGAGGGATTATCATCTTCATTTTATGGTAAAATGTAGGCGTATCATCCTGAAGAGTTATTTTCAGGGTGAAATCCGTTTTTCTGCATAAGTCTCAAGTAACATCATAAAAATCTTAGGATTTTTAGAACAAAGTTCAAAATTTTAGGAGTTTTATAACAATTGAAATTTTAGGATTTTTAGAAGTTTTAGCTTAACTCCTAGCTCTGCAGAAAAACAAAATCAAGAAAAAAAGAATCCACAGGCCCTGTAGTGCCATCTAGTAATGTAAATTAGGATCAAAAGCTGTTTTTTTTTTTTAACCTACATGGAAAAATAGGGAGATGAGTATTGAAATAGGAGAAAAAATTCTTCCCCTGCAATTTTCATGTGACCTGTAATCAGGGACGAAACTGATACCCAGCTCAAATTGCCAGAACCATATGCAGAGGGTAAATAATAAATCAAAGAATGGGAATTAAAAACACCAATAAATGTTATCAATATTTATTGTTAACTGCTAAGTTAAACATTCTTAAAAGTTATTGTTTTTTAAGGTTTTTTTTACAGTGATTTTCCCCTTATCCCCTCAACAGTTGCATTGTGAAAAAGTTACCAACTTTAAAGAAAGCGTTGGCAACCCTATTTTTAATATTTTAAATTCCTTGTTTTATTTAAGAGAAGAAAAATTAAGGCTGATAAGCTCTATAAAAGTGTCCCTTCTATTATGAAACAAAGTCATAATTAGCTCATTAAATTTGTGTTAACATGTGAACTATCACTTAAAAATTCAGCTTCATTTGATTTTTTGGTTTCAAATACCAAAAAAAAAAATGCATGTATTTCTGGAATTCTACGTTTTTACTTGATGTATGAACTACACCAGTTTTGCAAAAATGCATTTTTTGCTTCACCTAGCACCAATAGGTAAAACAAAAATTAATAACGAAAGTTGGATTATTCTTTAAAAAAATATTCAAAAAATGAACTACCTCGACATAAAAAAACCTAAATATTTCATGCAAACATTTTTTATTTTCACCTGTTATCAGGAGACAATGAATCAACTTCCATTGCGACTTCATTATCTGTATTTGCAGGTGAATTGGAAGGGGCAGAAGCATCAGGTTGTGACGACACTGGCAAATTTAGTGGATTAATTACAAATGGTTGATCCTGCCGGCAGACATTTACTTCTGTCTATTAAACAAAGAAAAAGAAGGAAAAATACTAATCAGTGATGAAAACAAAGAGTTGATTTTTTTTACACTATAAAAATTGCTCTTCAAAAGTACAACATAATCAAAAATATAATAGTACAAAAACATTAAGTTTCTTGAAAAGTAATGAAATGTTTTCCTGCCCACTGCATATAATACTGATGAAAAATGGTTGGATTATTATGTGCATTCTTTTGACTCCATAGAATAACACATGGACCATTCTTGCAAGAGCTCATACATGAAAGGCACACAGAGCCCTTAACTTTATTTTAAGATTTTTTACTTTACTCCCCCTTAAATTTGACCCACTGAAGATCAACATCATTATTTTCAAATCTTGAAGAAAAAATCTCCTTTAAAGCTTTGCCTTCTTGTAGCAATATCAGCATTGCTAAAATTGGAAACTAATTCGAAATTTAGACCTTTGTGAGCAATCTTACACAAGTTGTTCACATGGTTCAGTCATTATTGAAGCAGAAAAGGTAATTGATCAGGCTGTCATAATAAATTAGGACATCAGCATAGAAAATTGCAACACAGCAAGTATCATAATCAATAGAATGGCTAGATATATCAATTCATTTAATTCGAACAATTCTAAGCAGATTCTTTTGCATTCACACAGAAGTTTTGTAATACCTCATTTGGAAAGGGCTCAACAGAGGGCCCCGTAGGTTAGTAAGGGGATTTCCAGATTTAGACCTAACAGACTTAAAAGTCTTAATATGCATAGTCTTGAGTACAGGAGTGTCTGGGAGAATTGATTCAGTTGTTGAAATTGATCAAAATGAAAGATGTATGTGGTTTCACTGTTAGAAATAATAATTTAAATCTAGGCGTCATGATGATGTCTAGTATTAAGTTTCTATGGGTCAAAATGAACAACCTAGATGTTATTTTCAAAGAATCAAACTTATATGTGTTCTAAGATAAAGGGGGAAAATATTAAATAGAAAAGCAGCACATGTCAATGGTTTATTGAAAAAGATCAGTAAAACATAAAGGAATGGATTTTTTGAAGACAAAACTGTTAGCAATTTTAAATTACTTCTGGAAATTCATCATTCGGGTCATAGTCACGATGAGTTGGCGTTGGGGGATTTCAACGTCATCCAAAAGGTTAGGCGTCAATAGGCGTTGATGACGCCTAATATTGGAAGTCTAGGCATCAATCAAAAATTTTGGTCACAAAATGTAACTAACTACCGCTTATTTCTAACACTGCATGGGTAAAGTTTTAGCATGAAAGGAAGGACGAGAGGTCATTGTTTTAAAGTTATTAAAATCACAGGCTAATCCTGAAATTAGGAAAATTTACACTTCAGTATGATTGTTAGTACTTGGGACAGTTTACTGGAAGAGGCTGTAACAAGCAAGGAGGATGATGGCTTTAAAAGGGCCATTGATCTTCACTGGGGACTAATGGATTGACTAGGACAAACTTATCTGATCCCAAAGCCTGTTATAGTTCAACATAGAACAGATAGCAGATGAACTAGAAACAGAAACAGAGAACTTCATTTTGCAATAGGTAGGATCAGTGAGAGAGAACAAGCTGAACAAAGATATGTTTTCGTTTTCAGGGATGAAAACAGCTCAATGTCAAAAGAGAGGAAAAATTGCGAGGTTTAAACTTCGGATAGATTTTTTTTCCATATTATGCGAAATTAGTCATGCAAGATTTCCTCTAAATTTGCTCTGTGAAATCGAATGTAAATATTTTAAAAACTTTTTAATTGCTCATTCACAATTTATTTTTAAGTCATTCACAACCATGTAGGGAAAAAAAGGGGGTGAGGTTGCAATTTTTGAGGAATTAGACACGTTGTATCTCAAGAAATAAATTATAATTAATATTGCATTGTCTTAAGTAATTTTAATTAATTTTAAATTTATTAAAATATTTTTTCCAAAATAATTTTCCTAATTTTTTAATACAGATCTCGAATATTTTGGCTGAACGTTCTTAATTTCTCCTCCTACAAAGGAAACTTTTGTTTTGGGCAGCATGTCAAAATAGAGTACGCCGATACTTGCAGGTCAGCCTTGAGATTTCAATCCTGCTGCATCCTAAAAACATTTCCATTGTTTTGGAAGTTGGAAATCATTTCAACCTCTACTACTTAAAATCAACTTGTTTTAAGCTTCATTTTAACAATAAGTGTATTTTTATTTTCCTCTAAACTTGATGCAACATAAATTTTTTGATTGCAGAAAGAAAGAAAAAATACAAAAAGCAGAAAATCGCGGATCCGCAGAAGATTTTCATCCCTGCATTTTGGTGAAGAAACAATCATAGCAATAATTTTGCAACCCAGGAGTCCCCTCTCGGGGCCGTCGTGAATCATAGTAACTTTTTCTTTCCCCGGGCCGCACACTGGCTTTAGTGACGTCACACATTGAGTCCTTCCTCCGCGCTCCGCGTTAGATCGAAAGCACGCTTTCGCCCAACCTTTCGCTTAAAAATGGGAATTTATTGTACAATACACATGTTAAAACATGCATATTTTTTTGCATATTTTTTGCTGGCTTACATATTAGCCGAATCAATGTGGAATGTATAATAATTATCACATTGAAAAATAAGAATAATAAGTAAAAATACTTAAAATATAAAGTTTGCAAGTTTCGAGGGTTTCTAAATCATGTTTTTTTTTTTTTTTGAAAACTTAAAAAATATTATTGACACCTACCCAATCCGAAGTAAAATTTTTAGGCATAAGATTTTTTCAAACAAATCTACATATATTAAAATGGATGAATTTTTGTATGTTTGTTCCTTATACAAATCCAGTTTTCGTCGGATTTTCATCAAACTTGGCACAGAGGTTTTTTGATGCACTAGAATTCACATAGGCGAGTTTTTGAAATTTTTTAAAAGTCCGAAAAAGCTCATAATTCAAATTTTTTGTCTAAAAAAGGCCATTTCTTTCAATTTTGAGTTTTAAGAGTAATAGAGATCAGCCTTTAAGCACACAAATTGATAAACTTTAACACATTTAATATATGAGTATTTTCCAACAAAGATTACGATTAACAATGAATTATCAATTTAAAGCTCACTATTTCATTTTAGTATGAAATAAGTTAAACATAATGCAATACCGGGCAACACCGGGTAATAAGCTAGTATCAAATAAATAAATGAAGAAGAAATAAACCTTTAGTTAATTTAATATCTTACTGTTATAACATATTTTCATAGTAAAGATCTATATTAAGCTTTTTGCGACTTGAAACAGAGGAGATATGAAAATAATGGACGAAAGAAACCCACCACACATTATTTAAAAAAAATTATTACTGCACATAGAGCAGAATTATGTGGGAATCATAGGCGGCTGGTGAACCAAAAAAGTGGGGGGGTCAAAAAAAATACGGGAGAGAGGATCGAAAAATGTGTGGGGAGGGGGAGTTAGGATGCAGCACCTTTGAAAGGTCTTTTTTAATATCATAATTTGGCTATAATATTGGATTTTATCATTGCTGATTAATTGACTTCTAAACAATGCAGAATATGGCCTCAAAAATCAACCAGGGAGGTTGATTTTCATCCAGTCTTACGAAATAACATTAAACAAGTCCTATTTTTGGAATTTTCTACTTTATTTTGGTGAAAATCTATCTACTATGTAAAAAATTTTTTCACTCAATCAATACTTTTTAACCGCGAAAAGTGAGGGGGCAATCGCCCCCTTGTCACCCTGGATGAGCCGCCTATGGTGGGAATGAATTTGTTGCATTGTGATAAGCTAAGGATAGTGAAAAATTGGGACTTTGACTGCCTTGAAAGCCCTAACAATTTTTTTTTTTAACCCAGCAGGAGAAATAATCCGTCACTCTCCTCATTGAAAGCTGAAGAAGACATCATTTTAAAATTTTAATGGTTTTATGGCAGGAAGACGCTATTTAAGTAAATGCATCGCTTTTTAATGCTGCTTTCAAGGGGCTTTGTTCGCAGAATCCTTCTTCTAGTGGGATGATTAGGTAAGATATACAGCAAGTATTGGTCAAAATACATTCCCACCATTTACTACGCCCCCTTCCCCCTTTTCCTTTACGTGTACATTCTTCCCACCAATCTTTATTTCTGCATTTGGTTAGTCTTTTTTCTTTTTACTTTACAGAAGTTGACTTAATTCCCCACTTTTTTCTGGAGAAAAATACAAATTTGTTCAATAGTTCGTTAGTGTAGCGTCCGTATAATCTGGCCCCTGGGACACTAGTCCCTTCCGCCCCCATTTAGATACGTCCCTAATGAATAACATCAAGAAAAAAATTTTTTACAAGCACCCATCAACAATGCGAATGTCCGATCTGTCTTGTAAGACGCTCCAATCTTTCGACTCAATGAATGACGTCACGAGCTCCCCCAATCTCACAGTGCTAGGCCCGGGGAGAAAGAGAGAAGAGTAGAGGAGAGAATCACGACGGCCCCGCCCCTCTCCAACATAATTGGGTTGATGAGTGCATAAACTATGCAAGTCGAGAATTTCAAACTTTTCTGGATAGATAAAACATCTGAGCTCTAGCATTGTTTCTAGGCTCAATGTTCAGAGGAAAGGATATATCTTTCAAACTAGTGACCCGACTGACGTTATTTATGCACTGAGCACACATCTTACCACAATGCAGAACTTGTTTCCATAAAAAGCAAATTTTTTAATTTTTGTGACTGAAGTAGTTTTTCCCCGCAGACACTCAGTAGGCACTCACCAGTTAGATTGCAGACAGGATAAAATTTTCGTTTCAGGGTTTATTTTTGCGGAGAGCTCTCTACCTTTCCTAACCTCACAAGGTTGGAAGAAACATATAATTAATCAATTACAAGTTGATTTATTTAATGTGTAAAAAGTCTGAATTGACAGATTTTTCCCCCTTTACAGCAGAAACGCAGAAGAGAAAAGCGATAACGAGCAAAAGTGAGCAATTTGAATTTAATAACTTCATATCTATGCTAAACCAATGAGACTCTTCTAACCTATGATGTCATTCAGACCTTCTCTTCATAGTCAACTTTTACCGAGTGTCACTTTTACATTTGTAAACTTCAAAATTAGTTTAGAAATCAATAGTACCGTCATCACTACCATATTTTCGGGAATAAACGCTGCGACGCATACAAGAAAAAAAAATTATAAAAAATTGCTACTGCGGCGGATACAGCATTTTCTTTTTCCCCTCCAAGTTAAAAAAAAAAATTTCGGAAAAAAGTTGAAAATACAGGGGTCTGGCCAGAGGAAATTCGGGTCCGTTAACGGACCCTTCACAAAAATACGATCAAGCAAAACGGACCCTTCACAAAAATACGATCAAGCAAAACGGACCCTTCACAAAAATACGATCAAGCAAAACGGACCCTTCACAAAAATAGGATCAAGCAAAGCGAACCTTTCACAAAATGCTGATCGAACAAAACGGACATTTCACACATTATTCATTCAAGAAGCAAATCTGAAATCAAAATAAAACGCATGGCATATTTCTGTGTAAAAGCCCATAACTTTTGGGCGCTTATCCACAATTTTGCTGAAAAAAAAAAAAAGTCGGCACTTCCTGCCTGTGATACTTTGGGCAAGCGATAAATCTTTAATGAATGGCACTTTTTGTTGGTTTCTTTTAAAGAAATTAACAACTTAAAAAAGGAAGTTATTTTGCTTTAATAGTTCTGCTTGTTTGTTTTATCATATGCTAATCAAAGTGGCTTGCTACGATGTTGCTGTCATAGATTTCTCTGAAAATGCAGAGTAAGGATTTTTGGCCATGAGGAGAAGTGCCCTCACCTTCCCGCGCTCTGGATAACCAGCCAATGTCTCCCCCCCCCCCCAAGTAAAAAAATTATATAATGAAAAATATTTGAATTTTTCTTTTATTTACATTTCAATCCAGGTTTGCTTGCTACTTATTGTGCTTTCAAATTGTTTAATGTTGGGTGCAGCACTTTTGTGGGTGCAGCACTTACACAGAATTTTCTTTTGTTTTGAGAATTTTTACCATTGCGCCGCTTGAAAAGATGGTAATTCAACTATAATACATGATCCTGATTTCAGTAAAATATATTTTTTTAACGTTATTACAAGTACTAGGACAAAAAGTAATGCAATACTATGAAAGCAATTATTAATATCCTACCACGAAAAGTAAAAAAGAATTAAACTTGACTAAGGAACTTTCATACAAAGAAACAATGAAAAAAAATTTGTAATATACATACTTCTAACCGTTGTATGAAACTTGCAAGGCCTCCATGAGTTTGAAAAGCTTGCATATCTAGATTTGTAATTAAATCTATAACACGTACAGCTCTTGTAACAAACTATTACAAAAAGAGAAAAAGATAGGCATGAGTTGAGTATAAACAAAAACTTTACCTGAATTTTAAGAGAATGTTGATTTACTTAATTAAAATTTACCGTAATATGTTCAGTTTCAGTGCTGTACCAGTTGATTACTTTAAGCAAAGATTCCATCATACCACATGATACTAAAGCTTCACCTCCTAGAATAGAAAACACATTACAAAATTTATAAATATCTCAGACGTTTTTTTAACATCAAGTTTGTCAAGCGATAAGATTCTACTTTCTCTCATCCAACGTAGAATTTTCAAAGATCAGCAAAATCTCAAATGAGAAAACATTAAATCTCTCTCCCTCAATTGGCTCGGGCTGCAAACTATTTCAAACTTAAGAAGTACTGGAAATTGAGCCTCAACTGGTATAATTTATTCCGTTAAACAGCTAGGAAGCATTGTTCCAGTTGGTTTTGTTTCTGTAAAATTCCAATAACTTCTTAGCAAAATAAAAACAAACTGTAGGCTTGAATTATAATAAATATTTTCCCAAATAGAAAATTCTGAATAGGTAAAATCAATAAATAACAGTTAAAGAAACAACAATATATTGCTCTGTAAAGGCAGATACTTATAAGAAATTAATTTTACTTTTTAATCATTGTCGAACAAAAAACACAGGGTAGGACCAAGTATTGAGTACATTTCATGCTTGAAATTACAAAGACAATATAAAAGTTACAAACAATAAAATTTTAAACATAAATAACTTTCACATAAACTGGTACATTGCACGACATCATTTCTCAGGCAAAATTTATTGATTGTGTGTCTGCAGATGGCTACAGTGCAAGAAAAAGCAGATACCACATAACCTTTCATCAGGGTGGTACCTTAAGGATCAAGAACTCTAGCTCTGATTATTGATGAGTTAAATCAAAGAGTCATTCAAGTAATTGAAAAAATACTAGCTGAAATGCTGCAAAGCACTTGGCGGAAAATTGAATAACAGCTTTTTCAAACTTGAAATACACTCAATATTTTTGGCCCGTCCAGAGTTTTTAGAATGAAAAAAAATATATATTAATAGTCTTGTAACTCAATTTATATTCTTTCCAAAAATCACTTATAATTATTTGCTTTGGAGGAAACAAAGTACTTCGAATTTATAGAATTTATAAATCTGTTACCTTTGCCAATGTTACATTTAGGGGAAAATGTATTTTGATGGTTATTTTTTCTCCATATGCTTCACACAAAATACTAGAAATGCATTTAGAATCTGCAAATTTTTAGATTTTTTTGCTTTCAAAATTAAATATTTTATAAAGGTTTGAATTTCTCACATAAATGCTAAAGCTAAAAGTGTCTTAGTTGTGTGAAACATACTTTAAAATGGTCGAAATTTTCAAAAATGCTTTTTTATAAATGTTCTAAACCCTGCATAACAAGCCTTTTCTGATTGTTTATTCAAAGAAAATTGACCTTTCAGATCAGGGATTTATATAGAATTCAAATTTCTTCACACTGCTTATTGGTTTTTCTCTCTAAGTAAAGATTTGTTGACTCATCTATAAATTCCGGAACTATTTGGAAAATATTTGAAGTCTTTGCAATGAAAAATATGACTGCAACTTAAACACTAGTGTACTAGAACTAAGCTATAACTAATGCAGATCCAGTTCTTTTTACTAAGTCTAGATTTTTTTTCTTCCACTTCCTTTTCTTTTCCCCAAATAATTGATATAATTTTTTGTGAATTCAAACGCCACCTCCAATCAGTAAAAATAAAATACAAACATTGTCATTTTTCTAATAATTCAATAGATGAAACTTCTAATGTTGTAAAGCTGGAGATATGGTATATATCACACGAAGGGAAAAAAACTGTTAGAAATTTGTTTAAGTCTTTGAGGTACACCTAATTTATAAAATAGTTTTTTTTTTTTTTGTATTTATTTACTTTTAAATGTGCAGATTCAGTTATTTGTTTACTGCATTATATGTTTCTTTAGCTGTAACAGTGCATGCTATTCTTTTAACTCTAAATTTACATGATTCATTTTTTGGTTCAATGCATCTCATGCCAACTTATAACTTAATCTCATGAAACCACTAAGACAAATTGCTGTTATCTGTATTCAACTAGTAATTAGGTATTGGGTGTTTTAAATAATACCTTGCAAAGAAAGTTAGTTATAAAAATTTGTAACTCTGAACAAAAAATAATTCTTATTTGTGCACGTAAAAAAGGAACAAACCAGTTAAAATCGCTAATGGACTCTACGGACAAATTACAAGTTGTTTTGAAGAACACTGAAGTGAGAAATTTTACAAATAGCTGAAATTGGGAGTAAACCGAATAACATTTGCAAAAAAAGAAAGATTACTTGTAAGCAATGCAGTGCAGTAATAAGCCATCATACAAAATTTAACAGTGCACAAAACATCTAGCAAAGTTCAATTATTTAGACTGTTGCTCCTGAGGGAGGACCAGAGGAGGGGGGGAATAGCTGCCTAAAAATTGCACACAAATTACAATTGACAATTTCTTTTCTGAAAATAAATAACTTTACTGCATTAGTTTGATGTAGTGTTGTCGCTAGGCCGTTTTTGAAGGGCGCAGCGCCCTGCCCTTTTTTAGATCGGCAAAATGCGCCCTGCCCTAATTTTAGTCCTCAAACTGTGCCCTGCCTTTTTAAAAAATAGCAAAATTGCGGCCAGTATGTAAAAAAATATGTCTCAAGCATTGTATAGCCGATCACGATATCTATGCAATTTCTTTAGGCCACAGATATTGTTGACAAAAATGTGCATGCATTGTCTTTGTCCCCAGCATTGCACCCTGAAAATTGCTCATGAAGAAAAGGCATTCAAAATCCCAGACAAAGGGAATGAATAAGATTCCAAGAATTGAAAGTCTTATCAGTAAAAAAGTTTTCGGTTTTCCTTCCCTATGTAGAAAAAGGTCCTGTCATCATTGAAGGGGCAAGGGGAGTGAGAGAAAGCATTGTTTCATTCCTCCCCATTTAAGCCTCATCCTTAATCTTCTGAGAATTTACTGTCAGAGAGAGGGAGGGTGGTGAATACTTCCTAGTATTTTCACCTGTAGGGCAGGGGTGTCTGTTTCAGGAAAAGTATAGAAGGAGTACTTATTTCCCAGAAAACTCCAATTGTCCATGACTTACCTTAAAAAATGGCAAACGACACGTGCGCCGAAAAGTATGCGATCTTGAAAATGCCTTTCGCAAAAAGGAAATTCAAAGAGCAAGAAATAAAGAATTAAGAAGCCAGTAGAAAAATATGAGGACTAGTGACATGTTTCAAGCAAAGGCAAGCTTTGTTATTTGAATAATAATCCTTCCTTTTTAGTATTATTTATTGAAAAAAGTTTGAGCCTCATGAGTCATAAACGAAGTCTTAAAACCCAAAGTCATTATCTGCTGCATAACAAACAAATGCTTGTCTATTTAGAACTTTTTGGAACATGTGAAAAAAAAGATAAGAGACAATAATAATGAATACAAAAATAATAAAATTAGCAGATTCGATCTTGAAATGTTTTAACTTCAAAAAATAAGGAGTGCGTGTCAATCAGCCATTTTCCTGACTTGGTAAAAAAATTCATTTTCAAGTGCTTAAAAAAGTTTTGTAAGTTAATATAGTTCTTGATGTCCATAGGTATTCATTGAATTGTGATTTTCTTTTTTAACTGTTCATCAATACAATTTTCTATGTTTTATACATGTTTCGACATGCTTAATACAGGTGTTTATAGTACTAGAAGAAATAATTTTAAAGAAATAATCAGAGGTTTATCTTTCCAACTTTAAATTCTAGCTCAAATTGTTGATCTAATGCATTTGTTTCCTAAATTTCCGACACTTTTGCCACATGCATTTTCAATTTCTTATCAGAATATTTTTAATTGCAGTAAATATGGCACAAAGAATCTGAACTTGCAGTTAAAGGGCTATTTATCCGATTCTTTTGGAGGGGCACAGGCACACATTCTTCGTGGGGGGGGGGGAGTTTAGCAATATTTGAAGGGGTGTGCCCCAGCTCTTGGAGGGGGAGACACCGCGTTGAGGTAGTGCCCTTTTTGCTATAAATAGTGCCTCTTTCAGACACCAGCAACCTGCCCTTTTTTTCCTCTAGAGTGAACACTATTTGATGTGTTTTCCTTGTTACTTTTTTCAATAACTACATTCATTTCATTTCAAAAACATAAACTAAAATTATCAGCAGAAATCACCATTCCACTTTTATCATTTACACTGAAGTGACAAAAGTCATGGGATAGCAATATGCAAATTTTCAGATGGCAGTAGCATCGCATAGAACAGGTATAAATGCGCAGTGCTTTTACAGAGCTTTCATTTCTGTTCAAGTTATTCATGTGAAGAGGTTTTAACGTGATGATGACCGCACGACGTGAATTAACAGACTTTGAACGCGGAATGTTAGTTGGAGCTAGACGCATGGGTCATGCCATTTCGGAAATCGTTAGAGAATTCAACATTCCCAGATCCACTGTGTCAAGAGTGTGCCGAGAGTATGAAATTTCAGGCATAACATCCCACCATGGACAGCGCAGTGGTCGACCGCCTGCACTTAAAGATCGAGACCGGCGACGTCTGCAAAGAGTCGTAAATTCTAACAGACAAGCAACACTGCGTCAAATCACCGTAGAAATCAATGTGGGACGTACAATGGACGTGTCTGCTAGAACTGTGCGGAGAAATTTGGATTTCTTGGGCTATTCCAGCAGAAGACCGACTCGAGTGCCTTTACTGACAGAACGACATCGCTTGCAGCGACTCTCGTGGGCACGTCAGCATATCGGTTGGTCCCTAGATGAATGGAAAACCGTGGCCTGGTCCGATGAGTCACGATTTCAGCTGGTAAGAGCCGATGGTAGGGTTCGAGTGTGGCGCAGACCCCACGAAGCCATGGACCCAAACTGTCAGCAAGGCACTGTTCCAGCTGGTGGTGGCTCCGTAATGGTGTGGGCTGTTTTTTCATGGCATGGACTTGGTCCTCTAGTGCGACTGGACCGAACATTGACTGGAAATGCTTATGTGCAGCTACTTGGAGATCACTTGCAGCCATTCATGGACTTCATGTACCCAAACAACGATGGGATTTTTATGGATGACAATGCGCCATGTCACCGGGCCACAACTGTTCGCAATTGGTTTGAAGAAAATTCTGGACAATTCCAACGAATGATTTGGCCACCTAGATCGCCCGACATGAATCCCATTGAGCATTTATGGGACACCATCGAGAGGTCTGTTCGTGCCCAAAATCCTGCCCCATCAACGCTTTCACAATTATGGACGTCTATCGAGACAGCATGGCTCAATATTCCTGCAGAAGACTTCCAACGACTTGTTGAGTCCATGCCACGTCGAGTTGTTGCACTTCGCCGGGCAAAAGGACGGCCGACACGATATTAAGAGGTATCCCATGACTTTTGTCACTTCAGTGTATTATTATCAATTTGTTACTGTACAAATGGTACAAATGTTATTACATTAAGTGGCGTCTACTTCATAATTCATTAGTTTTAAAATTAAGGATATGGCAATGCGAGAAATAGGATGTGATATTCAGAAAATAAAAGTTCTTATAAAAATTACGGAACTTAATAGTGATATTTAAAATAAAATAAAAAAACTCACCATTCTCATAACTAGCCAAGTGATATAGAAATGAAAATAAGGCAGTTGCAAAAGGCAGTGGAAAAGGTTCGGATCCAGGCTCTGAAAATGAATACTTTCCTTAGTATACACAATGAAATTGAAATAAACATTTTATCATTTGATTGGATTTTTCTTGATTCTGAAATTATTTCCATGCAAAAAAATATTTTTAACATACCTGTTAATGCTTGTATGCAGCTCCTAACTAAAACAGGTAAAAATCCATGGTACGATGCTGCACCAGTTGCATCAATTATTGCATTTAGTCTGCAAATAAAGTAAATTTAATCTGCATCCCAACTTTGAAAAGGAAAAACTGCATCAAAATATCTTAAAATGTACACTGACAAAAGAAAATCTTTAATTTGAAAAAGCTTGCCATTATTTCATATCCTTACAAATAAATGGGCAGCTTGAAAACAGTACAATTGAAGAAACAGACGATAAAAGTAAATTAAAGTTATATAATCCTTATCCTAATAGTATGCAAGATCACCTTAAATAGTATGCAAGCAAACTAGATACTAAGCAGCAAAGTTTTTGAAGTACAGTAATCTCAGGGTTCATACTTGTTTGAAAAAACAAAAACTTTCTAAGGACTTTTAAAGAAGATTTAAAAACTTTCAGGACTTCAAAAAGTTAAAACTACTTATAGTTTTAAAATGCTGAATTGCTTGAACATTTTAGATTTCTATTTATTTGAACAAAATATTTGCATATTATGTCACAAAATTTATTTAATAAGCATAATATCGGAATATTCCATTTGTTTGCCAGAACGAAGATGCACCTTATTATTTTAATGAGTATCGAATAATTTTGATGCGTTGTCAGCCCAATTATGAGTTAATTCGTAACAAATCATTTTAGCGAACAGATTCAACTTTGAATTAGCTCATTGGTGATAGATTTGCCACATTTGTACAGATTTGAAATTATGTGTAGTACACCGACAATAATATGGATATTCACGCCTAAGGAGGTACCTGTAAATCTAAACTGGCTGCCAGGTACACTGCTTTTAGCCCAGTTCACATGCTACAAATTGTAGCGTGACAGTCAACGTGTTGAAGATAAATGTGCATAAAAATCTTGCTCACAAGATCTGTTAAATATGAATTTTTCTCATCTCTTAGTGGCTAAATTCCTAGATTCTTTTATTCGTTGTTTTGTAATTAAGATGGGTGTAGAAAATTATTGTAAACCAGTCCAGTTATACAGGTTGTCTTCTTGAAGCAAATATGATAAATAGAAAAATCTGAGGGGAAAAACTTTATGATCTTTTTAATGTATGCATGCTAATAGTGAACAGCAGGTAGAATAACCAAAAGAATTATCAAGTGAACAGCAGGTAGAATAACCAAAAGAATTATCAAGTGACATCAGGAATTGTGCAATCCCACCAAACTGCGGTTGAATATAGTTTCTTCATTCATGAACGGTAAAGAAATACCAGTGAATAAAAAGAAAATTTATAATATAGTGAAATTTATAACATATTACAAAACTTTAAAATGCTGATTCAACCTGAAAAAACTAGGTAAAAGGGAAATGATGCTTTGTAACTAAAAAAATGACAGTTTAAAGCATTAAAATATAACCTAATAATCAGATAATTTCAAGCTGTAAGATAAAACCTGTAACCTCTTTAAAATAAAAAGGGGAGGGAAGTGATCGAGATTAACCTAGATAGATCCCAGCTCATGATGGCTACCTGCCAACCTCAAGAATAATTCAGACAATACTTTGCAACCAAAAGTAGTTTTCAATCTTTAGCGTTCAAACCATTTGAAGTGAAAAATATTACTAGAATCAAACAGTTCATCATTTAAAATATAACTTTAATAATTAAAACCATGTGCCGCTTATAATTAAACCATGTAAACTATTTTTTAAAAAGTTTTTTTTTTAATTATTTCAAAGAAATTACCTGCTGCATGCATTATTTCACTGCACAGTTTAAAAAAAAAAGTAGTTAAAGTAATTTTATTAACCTTTAACATAATCCTTTATAAAAAATAAAAGTTTCAAATTTGAAAAACAACAACAATCTATAGTTGGACATGGTAGTGTTAAAGCAATAAATAAAAATTGCTTGTAATTTAAGCATTATGTAGTTATTGTACCTTTAAATGAAGTAGCAGCAGTTTAGTTTCTTTTAAAAATATACATTCAAGCTTTTTCCGACTGACTGCTGAAATAATTTTCCCTATATTCATATATTTAGATTTTAGTGTTTTATAGTGTTGCATTCCTCTAAACAATTTTGAGCAGAAAGGTTTTGAAAATTTTGAATTTATACATCAATTTCTTTTCTGTATTTTTTTTAAAGAATATTTTTAAAGAGTGTTCCTCAACTTTTGCACCTATAAAAGACACCAGAATAAAGTTCAAATGGGGGAGGAAGCAATATTATTTAACCAGATCAATATTTTACTGCCAGATGAAGCAAGTGTTTAATTTTCGAGTTTGAAGTAAAGAAAATTTAATTCAAATATTAGATGTTCCATAAAGTTCATAATAATTATTAAAAGCTAGAAAATACTTAAATTTTGTAGACTGAAAAGTATTTGCAATCGATTTTAAGGCTTATGTTTATGTTTTTCAGTCCAGGCAAGGCTGCTTTTGGGTTTTAGTTTTTAAAAATGTTTTTTTTATTTTTCTTTCTCCATGTAGTTGTCTCATTTAACAGGAAAGGAGTAGATTTCATCCCATGACAGAAAAAAGATGGGCTTAACTCTTCAGAGGACGAAAAATGTGCTATCAATAAAAGCACTGTAAGAAACCTCCATGTTTATAAAGACAACCTAAACTTAAAATAGAAAGTAGGATGTGGCACTTAAAAAGAGCTATGCCAATAAAAATATGAGTACATGGCATTAGCACTTCTATTTCTAGAAATAAAGAAATTAAATTTCATGAGTAAATTGAAAACTATTTACATACAAGCCCAGCACATTTCTCAAGATTTCACTTCTCAAGAGTCAAAATTTTTCATTAAGAACCTTAAATTTACTTCTGCAGGTACAGACCATATTTACAGTAAAATTTTAAAGAAATTTCGTGCAAAGACGAAAATTTATGCAGGGAGTTATCAACTAGTATTACTCGAAAAAAATGGAAAATATCCAAAACAGTCCCCATCTATAAATCATGAACGGATAACAGGAGAATGAAATGAAAATTGCATAAAATTGCATTAAAATACATTACATACTTCGGATTTCTATCTAAATGAATAATAGACGTCAAAGTTCTCAAAGCAGCAGCTTTTATTTCCTATAAATCAAAAAGAAAAGGCATGTTTAAATTCATACAGGCTTATACATTAAGTGATGAGCATTATATAACTGTTATAACAGAAATTCTCAAAAACTGAAATATGCTTTAAATAACAAACTTTTCAAAGAAAGCTAAATTCACAAAAATAAAATCATGTGGATAAAACTCTAATGTAACCTTGATTCATGGTTTCAACTTAACATTTAGGAACCGGTCAGTACTAGGGCTGCAACATTGATGTCGATGTTTTGGAAACATCGATGTTTTTGTAAGAACATCGATGTTTTTACCATCAATGTTTGAGGGTAGATGTTTTTCCAACATCGATGTTTTGGGTTCGATGTTAGATCTTCCAGCAAAGAAAGCCAAAGAAAAATATATGATAAGCATACTTATCAAAAAGTTTTCATCATGAATCAGAAGTTACAATACTAACCTCATTAGGAAAAAAATTATATGATTATTATCCATGTTTTACTGTCTTTTACTGTCGACATTTCTGAAACATCTCTAATTTGCTTTCGCCTTTTTTTTTTAATGTCTTTTAATGATCGTTGTTTCGCGTTCAATGCTTTTTTTTCTTCTTTCGATGTCGTTTTAACATTTTAGTAAAAAACAATAAAAATATTCGATAAAAAAGATTCATCTTTCTTTAACCACTAGTTGTAATATCTATCAAATTGAATAAAAAGTTGTTTTTTTTTTAATAACTAACGATGATTTACTGTCAATGATTTTTAAACATCTTTTGCATATGATATTTTTTCGATGATGTTTTACATTTCAGCAAAAAAAAGTTTTACAAAAATATACAACAAAAAAAAAGTAATAGTTAATTAACAGTTGCTGTTTGTATCTTACTGAAAAAAGTTATCTTGATCGATATCTTACGGTTGATGTTTTTCCAGGAGACAAAAGATATATCTAATTGAGTAATATAAAGAGATGCTTGTAATGGGGAGTAACTGAATGACTCTACATTCAAATGTGTAAGCAAATATAAAAAAAAAAGATCGATGTTTTGAAACATCGATGTTTTTTGGTCGATGTATCAATACCATCGATGTTTATATTCCCCAACATCGATGTCTTGAGACATCAATGTTTTGCCTTCGATGTTGCACCCCTAGTCGGTACACATGTTGTACCATAAGTCTTTTTTTTTAGAGGAGAGGGTTGAAATTTTCACTCAAACCCTTTGCAGCTGGGGATTTTTTCAAGGTTTCATACGTCTGGTACGACAGTTTATACCTTCTCTTTTCAATGGAAAAGAAATCTGTGGTTCAACTGTCGTACTACCTGGGTCGAAAGAAAAATTTCTATATGAACAACCCGGATCCAAAAGGTTAAGGCAGGAATTCCTTTAACTATTGTTATTTTGTTTTAATTTAAAACTTGGAATTGCACTGAATTGTTCCGAACCTGCAAGGCTGAGAAATAAGAAAATAACAAAAAACAAGAGGGTTTTTTTTTTTTTTTTTGACTTTGCAGTGAAAAGTTTTTTTTTTTTTTTTTTTTTTTTTTTTTTGCTATCTTTCTTGCAGAAAACAAGAATGCTGTTGGTTTTGAAAGCACCAAAACCAAGAACTCTATAACTAAAAAAGTAAAGTTATAGAATTTATGTGGGTTAAGCATTAAAAAAAATTTAAAAGAAAATACACTATTTTTTTTTAATATTTGAGTCTTGTTCTTATCCAGAGAAGAAAAAAAAAGAGGATTTCCTTGATATCAAACACATCTTGCTTATTATATTGCTATCTAGGATTCCCATTAGGACGAAAAAAACTGGGTATTCAATTTTTTCTACCTTTAATAATTAAAACAATTAAATTATACTTGTAGCAATTCAAGTTTTTAACTTTAGTTATACATAGAGAGAGAGACAAACTTAAGTAAAAATAATGATTACAAAATAAGAACTTACTATTAAACTTTTATCTTGCAATTCCAGGACATCAACCAATTCTTCAATAAGGCCATTATACAAAAGAGAATTAACATTGTCAGGCACTGCATTGCAGTAAACTAGAAAAAGAAATCATGATGAGTTAAAGTGGCTCGTTATTCATAATATAGTTTCAACAAATCCAACATTCATGAAATATATCAAGTATATAGAGAATATAAGAAGTGTGATTTTATGGCATCTGAGAAGATAAGAGTAAAAAAGCAGTCGCAAACTTTGTACTACATGAAATGAGTAAAATGGAGCAACGTTTTAAAAAGTACAAATATATATGGGTGAATATCGGGAAAAGTGCTAATTTAAGTCACAAATGAATTTCCCAACCTTTCCAAATAAAAAACCAAAAACTTTTTTTCATACAGTAAATTTTGTCGCGCATACAATCCATGACAAAAATTTCAGATTTTACTTTAATTTGTGACAATAGAACTCTTTTTATTGCTTTAAAATCATGTCGGAAGCGCGTCTCACATTCCAATCTCAATTTTTAAAAAAAATCCTGTGGATTGTAAAACTTCGCAGCAGAAACAAATACAAAAGGAAATTATGTATGTAACGTTTCATCAATGAAGATTAATTGTTGTGTTTCAAATTAAATGAATTTAGATTGATAAAAAAGGGCAATTTTCGCTCGTCACAAGTTTTCAGAACATGACAGGAGCCCAAACGAATGATAATTTCTAGACAAAACATAGTTTGACGCCAATAAATTGCACTGGGTGAAGCCCTTATGTATTATGTTTTTTAAGTTCTGATCGAAAGTTTTCAATTCAGTTGCATTGAATTACAGGTAAGATTTGTTCAATCTTTACTTTACCGTTTCTACCAAATGCAGTATTATGTCCGCAGCGAAAATTGAAACAGAAAATAAATTAATTTTTCAAACTATTTTTGCATAATAGAAAAGAAAACTATTGCCATGGACACAATAAGGTGTTTTTATTTTTGAATCTTTAATTAGGAATGTTTAGCTATCATATTGAACCGGGATAGATACCATCTATTAAGAAATCGATGCGTGTGTTACCATTGTTTTTTCAATTATTCCTACTTGTAATGAGTTTGTTGAATTGAGTTTTGAAGTATAAAGATAATTTTAAGTTCATCGTTTTTCCTGCCAAATTTTCTTAGCATTGAAAAGTAGTTTTTTTTTTGTTTATAAATATACTTCAAAAAAGTTATTTTCTTCCAAAACTGAGTTCTTAAACAAATTTATTTACCTCAATTTATTATTATGAATTTCAGTTAATAAAGAAAAAATTATTGAAATTTTACACATGAGATAATATAAATTGCTAAATAAAAATTGCAATTTATACATATATTACATGGATTTACTACATATTTATATTATATTACTTATATAAATTAAACAGGTCATGTATTATGTATATTAAGTAGAAAATCTGAAATAATTGTGATATGTGTCACATTTGCATCAGATCAGCAATGCTCAAAGACAACCACCCTCTTAAATGGGGTTAAATGTTCACCTTGACCTTGCCCCAATTTTTTTTTAAACATCTGTCACTATTGTGTAGTTGAAATACCCCATTAATTTTATTTTCTATTAAAAATTTCCATAGTCAAATAAATTGGCACTTTTCCTGATATTCATCAATACATTAAAAATGAGTTAAACTCAACAGCTGTTTCAAGGCTGTACAATGATCAGTGCATAAAAAACAGAAGAATGAATTCACATGATCAAAACAGTCAAGTGAACAAACAGGGAAATAAGAGATGAACAGGAATAAATAAGGCCCAAGAAACAAGAACCAGAAGCTACTAAGTCAGAGAAAGACTAGTGACATCTATACACAGGAAAACATCATAGATAAATTGGAGTTTAAAGGAAAGATTTTCAAACACCAGGGGAAGGGGGAGTGCTTGAAAAATCACTAACAACTAAATTAGAATTTTTCCTGATATAAAATAATTCATAAACATCTAAATCATACATAGAAGAACATGCATAAATGATTTTTGTTCTGCCAAAATCATGCATGCGTGTTCTTCTATTTACAATTTAGATGTTAGAAACATTTTACATCTGGATTAATTTAATTGTTAAGAGCAAGAATCTGAGAGAGTGTCACGCCTGTGATTCATGACCTCTCAGATTTTCTCCCAAAAATTACCAAATGTTTATTATCTTATTGAAAGACCAAATCCAGAATGTTTTGCTCTAAAGTTGAGTTGTTTAGTTTTTATGGACCCCTAAAGGTGAAGGTGCAGCATCAAAAATTAAGCGGATTTTCAAGACATGGAAGTTGCTGTGAGACAAAACTCTTACCAAGAACTGTTGAGCTGCAATTTTCTTTTTGTATATGGAATACAGAAGGTTCAAACTTTACAAAATGAATGTTAAATTTGAGGTTAAGTTGTTGCCGTAAGGTCAGTGAAGGCCCTCAAAACAAAGCATTTTTGAGGTTTTTTAACATTTTTGAGGTCCAAAAACAGCTTGTACATTTCAGTTACCACGGCAAAAGTAGTGTCATTTGAAAGACCAGTGTAAGCACTTTAAAATAATGTATAAATAACCGAGGAAAGTTCAACGTGCTTTTAGTTGCGTAAGGCCGAAATATGAAAAATGTCATATTTTACCGATATTCAAACGGTCATAACTTCCTCTGCCAACAACATATTGAAATATTTTTTTTGCCAATGTCATACTCTATTCTTTGTCTTAACAGAACAGTTGAGTCCTTTGAGGCGAAATGTGAAAAAAATTTTTACAAAAAATTTATTTTTCTTGTACATTTTTTGTAAAAAAATTTTTCACATTTCGCCTCAAAGGACTCAACTGTTCTGTTAAGACAAAGAATAGAGTATGACATTGGCAAAAAAAATATTTCAATATGTTGTTGGCAGAGGAAGCTATGACCGTTTGAATATCGGTAAAATATGACATTTTTCATATTTCGGCCTTACGCAACTAAAAGCACGTCGAACTTTCCTCGGTTATTTATACATTATTTTAAAGTGCTTACACTGGTCTTTCAAACGACATTACTTTTGCCGTGCCAACTGAAATGTACAAGCTGCTTTTGGACCTCAAAAATGTTTAAAAACCTCAAAAATGCCTTGTTTTGAGGGCCTTCACTGACCTTACGGCAACAACTTACCTCAAATTTAACATTCATTTTGTAAAGTTTCAACCTTCTATATTCCATATACAAAAAGAAAATTGTAGTTAAACAGTTCCTGGTAAGAGTTTTGGCTCACGGCAACTTCCATGTCTTGAAAATCCGCTTAACCCTCGTGGGTCCCTCCCATTTCAGTTACACTCAAAACCCTTGGGGTCATAAACGACCCCAATGCTTCCTTTAATTAATTCATTATAATTATTGAATGTTACATGCATTATTTAAGTTCACACACTTTTTAATGCTAAAAAAACAAAAAATAAAAAGATACAATTAAAGTAAAATTTAGCTTATGAATTAAAATTATAATTTTAGAGCAAAACTTACAATAACAGTAGATTTATTTACATATGTTAGACCTGAAAAAACATGATTTTTGCAAGTGAATTTTAAACACTTATGACATTTTTCAATGCATTTTCTGTCCAGTTCTCTTGGACAAAAGTTGCAACGTCCTCTTTTTTTGGCCTTCTGGGGAAGTGACCCCAAGGGTCTTATGTGCAAAAAATGCAATTTGGGAAAAATAAAACACAATAATAGCATTATTTTGAATAGAAAACTAGAGGAATAAAAGCCACAAAATGCCATTAAAAACAAATGGTTGATTAACAAAATATATTAAACAGAAATTGCATTGGGGTCACATATGACCCCAAGAAACCCACGAGGGTTAATTTTTGATGCCGCACCTCCATCTTTAGGGGTCCATAAAAACTAAACAACTCAACTTTAGAGCAAAACATTCTGGATTTGGTCTTTCAATAAGATAATAAACATTTGGTAATTTTTGGGAGAAAATCTGAGAGGTCATGAATTACCTCATAATGTTAGGCGTGACAGTTTCTCAGATTCTTGCTCTTAATGATTATTCGAGCAACCCCCTTTCCCTAGTGTTTGGAAATCTTTCCCTTAAATTCCTATTTATCGATGATATTTTCCTGTGTCTACGTCAGATCCTCTGACGTAGTAGCTTCCGGTTCCCGCTTCTTGGGTCTTATTTATTCTACTCGTCTCTAATTTCCCTGATCATTTGACTTAGGCTGTGTGAATTTTTTCTTCTGTTTTTTATGCACTGATGATGGGGCTTGCACTGCACAGCCTTGAATCAGCTGTTTGCCGAGATTTTAACTTTTGTACTTTTTTAAATTCTGTTTCATTTTACTCAGATAATAAGATAGTTCATAAAGTATGGAACAAAGTCAAATATATTTTTCAAATTCAAAGTTGAATATTTAAATAAAACAAAGTTGAAATAATGACAACAATACACAAAACTTTATATAATAAAGTTACCTAGAACAGATAAGGCTTGAAGTCTGGCTTGTACACATAACATCCTTTTGTTGTAATTTGTAAAACTATAAGCAAGTCTTATGTGCGTAAAGAGCTGCATCTGTAAAGATAGAAATTTTAACTAAATTTCATGAATGCTCATTTGACTCGAAGACCTCGTTTAAAGATCTTCATATTGACTCACCGCATTCAGCAGAATACAAATGTACTAGAGTTTAATATACGCAAGTACAAAAATGACAGCCAGTACACCGAGTCTAAAAGAGACATGCTAGTTCTAGTCAATTTATCACTTTTCAGTGAAGGTCAATCACCCTCTTAAAGACTTAGAAATAAGCATATACTATTCGTGACAAAAATTTTGATTTGATGATTGAATTTTCAACCCTAAAGTCCAAATTTGAAGCCAAAAGTTTTGGTCATTCTGAAGCTTTTCTTTCCTAACTTGAGACCTGCTACTGATTTGAAGGATAAATTTATTAAGTATTTTTAAAATACAATCAATTTTATCTTTAAAATTTTCTTCTGTACATTTTGCAGAGCAAGCTAATTTTTAAAAAAAATTAAGAACCTGACCCTAAAAGTTTATATTATTCATTTGACGAAATTTCTAACTCGATTAGTTGCAAACACTAAATCATTTTCACTGAATTAAAAATATTCTTACTGCTGTATTGCATTAATGTGTAAAAAGTATAAGCTCAATACATTGAAACTTAGATGTGATGCATTAAGTACTACAACATAAGCAGATATTTTTCATCAATTTAGTAATATATTCCTTCTTGTATAGACTTTAAAAACATGAGATCAGATTCAAGTTTTTTTTTTTTTTTAATATTTATTTTAAAACAAATAAAATAAATATATGCTTGTTGTTTAAAATTCAGTGATTTCCTAAAAATATTTAACACCAAATATTGATTTAAAAAAGTAATTGTGGAAATAAAAATTAAAATAAATCATGTTAATGTAATAATAAAAGTAACTTTCAACTTTTCAAATAAATCAAACATTTACAGCATGGAAAGGGATAAAAATCTCAAACATGGCATGCAATTTCAGTGAAGAACGTGCCTGAAGCTAGCAAATTTTCAAACCAGTACAGTTTTAGTTATACATTGAAGAAATTCTGAAAATTCAAATTACAGTAAGAGAAATTAATATTAAAATCGTAATTAAGTGCCATGTAATCGAACTATTGTTCTCATGGGTTTGAATGATTTTTCTGACAGCTTCAGTTTATTAAGTCTGAAATTATTTATCTTTAAAAAAAGATGTTTAAACGTTCAATGCACGACTTTTTTTTTTTCTTCAAATAAAAAATATTTTCAGCATCCAAATATAATATAAAACAGAAAAATACACAAAAAAATTTTTAGTTGAAAATTACTTTCATTTAAATAAATTTAATTAATGTATCAAATTTGATATGTGTACGACCGTCAAATGATATTTTTTCTAACATGAAAATTTTTGAAACAATTATTGTTCTTATTCAAACAAAGAAATACCCAACATTTATCGCCATTTCAGTTTAAAATTTTCCATATTTCAGGTACTCGCACCATTGCCTATTGTCCACAATTATCAGTAAATGTCCAATTCCATCTGTGCGGACATAACAAGGTGGCACGTAAGATGATGCTATCTTGCTTTTCTGCGTGTTTCATCACTAGGGCTTGTGTAAGGACGACCACGTTTATTAGGGTTTTTACTCTCTGTTTACAAAGTACCTCTGCTACTTGTTTGCGAAATTTTCATCTTCTTTGCTTTTTTATTTTTGTCACTTGTTGGTACAAAATCCACACATTAACTACAATTAAATCAAGTGAAGTAGTCTTATATTTCCTTTTAAGTCAAAAATCGTTTTTTCGCCATTTTTTAAAATAGTGATGTAATTACACATTGCATCATTTTTGATACATGTTAGAATCACTATTATATTTTTTAGAAAGTGATTAAAAGCGTTTTGATAAGTAATTATCAACATTACATACCTATGAAAACAATTTTTGAGCTCATACAATATGCAAGGCTCCTTATAAATACTAAAAATGATCAATATGTCATCACGTGCATCAGAAATTGAATAACTAAATACTAAAGATGCATAATAACACTTGTGCTGCCTATCTACCCTCTTGAAATGACACAATAAGGTTTTTATAGGTTATCATTTATGTTTCTAAAATGATACAGTGTGAACAACATGCTGAACTGTTTTCAAATAAGTTTTAACTGAAAAAATAAATCATGTATCAAATGATAGAAATGCAGTGAAAACTTTAAAATTAGAATTTTCGTACAATTAAGTCCAGCAGAGAATAATGAAAATTTTGCCATGTAAATTCGGGAATAAAATAAAAATTACAAATTCCAAAGAAAAAAAGAATAACTTTCTATAATTAATCTGCGTTTTGTGATTAAAAAAAACATTTTAAAACAAGATGGCAACTGTCCCCTCGTGATTTTATGACAGAACAAAAAAATCAAAATATATTAAGCTCCCGAGCAGCTTCTCCGGAAATAGGTTAAAACCAATATTATTGCATGCAATTGCTCGAAAAAATCAATAACATTTGCATTCATTTAAACTACAGCTAAAAACAATAACAGCCAAAGAAGCTCTTTTTTTTTTAACGAAGAAGAGATGTAGAGATGTTCAAATTTCATTAGAGTTTAAATTCTAACAAAAGCTTCAGAGATGCAATTCGCAATAAAAAAATATACTGTTATGTATATATATATATATATATATATATATATATATTTAGGAATTTTCGCTATGAGAGAACTTTTTAGCAACTTGGTAAAAATTCAGCTATTTGTGACATGTTATTTTTACAAAAACTAGCAAATAATTCAACCATAGGCGACTGGTGCACCAAAAAAGTGAGGGGGCGTGCAAAGAAACGTATGCGTGGGGGAGGAGGCGGCACCTCTGAAGCCTGTTTTCTTTTTGGAATTCTGTTATATTATTGGATTTTAACACTAATGATAAATGACCTATTAAAAAATTGCGATATATCGTCGGCACCATGCTAAACTTACGAATGTGAAAAGTGGCACTTTTCAGGAGCGTCAAAACACTGAATATAATTTTTTCCCACCTGACGCGTTTGGTTATTTTCAATTTTAAATTTTTATAGATATCTTTAAGTGTAAAACTATCGTTCGAAGGTGTCATTTCAATTTTGATTATTTGTAAAGTCATCAATAATAATTGTTTAAAAATATTCGCTACTTTACCAACATGGACATTTTTGGTCGAAAGTCACTGAATTGAAGGTAAAGTATCGAATATGAAATTTTAGAGAATATTCGATAGTTTGCAATGAAGTTTCATGGCATTCATTTTCGATACTTTACATTTGGGTTACAAAACTGCTATAAAAATTAATAATAATGGATGAAAAATTAAATGAGCGGTTTTTTTTACTAAGAAAAACTTTTATTGAACACAAGAAAAATATAATATAAATAATGGAAAGTAAATAATCAAGTAAGTAATTTAGACGATTCATCAAAAACACATAGTACATAAAAATAAATTTACTATTCAATTTCGGTATTATCGGGTTCTGCCAGAGAATCGCGGACTGATTTGGAACTCGGAAGCTGCTCATAAAAAGACCTGTATGCCCTGGGAACTAGCCCTTGATTGCATAGTTGCAATAAATCTTTTTTTTTTTCACCTCCGATATACAAATCTGACCATCGTATGGCATAAAAGGTTCAGGAGGGCTATCATTGGGAGTGATGAATTTTTTCCCTCGTTTTCGTTTTCGAATCAAAACATCAAAATCAACGTCATCAAAACTCCTTCTGACAAAAATTTTATTCTGTTCAGCTTTCCGGTATTGAAACCACACACAAGAATTGAAACTTTAAAAAGTTTCAATTCTTGTGTGTGGTTTCAATACCGGAAATCTGAACAGAATAAAATTTTTGTGCTTTGAACACCATCGATACTACATTTAAACATAAGTTTTGAAGTCGGCGCAAAAACTATAGGTAAAATGATACTTACTATATTTTGCCAACATTTTCAGAGAAATCATTGAAAATTGAGAGCTGAATATTTGTACCATTACATAAATATGTATTTTTCAATGAATGCAAATGCGAATAAAGAACCTGGATTCATTTAAATTTATATTTATAGTTTCGAATGATTCTATTTAGCTTTTTTGCGCCGACTTCAAAACTTATGTTTAAATGTAGTATCGATGGTGTTCAAAGAATAAAATTATTTTTTACTTTTTAGAGCATTTGCTGAGTGAAGTTCCGAAGTCGGTTCAATTTTTTTTTCAAAAATATTTTTTTAACCCAAATAACTGTGATAACTAAGCAGACGATATTTATTAAAGATGAAAAAAATCCAGAAAAAAATGATTAAGGGGAAGAAAAACGAAACAAACAAAGAAGTTAAGGCTGCGTTCAGAGTATTCGCCCGGGCCGCCCGGGCGTTTAAGCCGTGACGTCATAAATAGCTTCCCGGGCCAAGCCCGGGAAGTTGTGGTCTGGACAGCACTTGTGCCTTTCGGGAAGAAACAACATGGCGGACACAACAGCAGAGTGTAACACGGTGGTCAATGCAGGAAAAATCCTGCATTTGCTCCTATATTTTGGCCCAAAATGATACCATTCTTAACCTTGGCGACAATTATTGTTCATCTACCGCCATGGTTGAGAGTGGGATCAAAATGACTTAACAAATTTAATGAGAAATATGTTATTTTAAGTGAAGGAATTTACGATGAAATAGGCCTAACAGTAAGTAAAGAATTTCAACGATCTCGCTTATCTGACAGGGTTGTTCCTGCAATGACCGATTCTCAAGGAAATATATCATTTCAGATTCATCACAGCAAATAGCGTGCGAATTTTTTACCATTGTGTGTGTGTATTTTCAAGATTTTGTTTTAGTCACTCTTCGTAAATCCTAGCAGACGAAAGAGCAATAAATTTCAGCCAATGAGCATCATCCTTTGCTAAACGCCCAAACACGTGACCTATCTGCCCAGCTAAATTTCCTGGGCTGCTTGTGCTTGAGCCCGGGAAGCTCGGGCGTCTACTCTGGACAGCATTTGGGAAGTTCGGGCGTTCCAAGTAGCTGCTCTGAACGCTTTGGGAAGAACCCGGGCTTTCCGGGAAGCTCGGGCGCGTACTCTGAACGCGCCCTGAAGGACGTAAAATGGCAACAAAACAAAACGTTAATTTTAGTTGCAAAGAAAAATTCCATTCATCTTTTAACTTTTGATTTAATTATCGAGATTGTTTCTAAGTAGCAAATATGACACATTCGTTTTCATGAATAGTTATGCAAAGACAAAATTACAACGTATACTATCGAATGTGTCATATTTGAAACATTACAATGGTTTAATATGCGTATTCAACTGTCTTAGTGGTAATGAAAACTAACGAAACTGGCATTTTCGCTAGTTCAGATTATAACGTTTGGGATTTTTTAAAAATTTGTTTAACTATGTAAACTGTCGAATATCATATTCGTTAGTATAGCATAACTTTTTCGGGCAAAACTGCATATTCGTAAAAATGACATTGGCTTACGACCATCTAACAGATTCATCATTTTGCCAGTAGGTAGCCCTTTTTTAGTACTACGGGAAACCATTGAACTTGAAAAACGCGATTTTTCACATTCGTTACTTTAGCATGGTGCCGACGATATGGCCTCAAAAGTTGAGACGGATGGCCACTGTAGACATCCACCTTCCGATTTTAAGTTCTATTTTTATGAAATTACTTGGAAAAAATTCCATTTTTTGGAATTCAGTTTTTACTTTTGTAAAATAAATCAGCACACTGAGCAAAAAAGAATTTCGATTGATCATTAATTTTTTATTCTGAAAAAGTGAGGGGGCAGTCGCCCCTCCCCCTTTCCCTCTGTACGAGCCGCTGATGCATTCAACTGCTGACTTCATGTCAAAGAGCAGTAATTGACTGATTCTTGTAGGACAAAAAAAACAGCACTGATTTTCTTCAAAGAGCAATAAGTAAAGCATTTGCATAAAATGATATTTACATGCAAGATTCAAACTTGGTTGACTAAAAAATTTTGATTCATACAAAGCATTTTAACACATATACATTCTTAAAATTACTGCATCAAAAAATATTGCGCAAATAATGCGTAAACTCTTACAGCATAGCAAGAAAATTAACATTAAAGGTTTACCTGTTTGTCTTCAGGAACTGCATATTTATCAACAAGTTCCTCCATTATTTGAGAAGGTGTTTTATAGGGGATCTAAGAGATTTATAAAAAAAATTCAACTTTACTCAAAAGTAAAACTGTATTGCAAAATAACTTGATATGATTAGAAAAGAGCATGAATGTAAAAGCACAACCCAGTAACATCAGAACATTCAAATTTGGTACAGAATTAGTGTATTGATCAAATGACAATGCTAGTACAACTTTTATGTTATATTTGATGTACAATAGATAGCAACATCAGAGTTGCCAACTTCCAGAGTCGAGTCAAGAGAAGCACTATTTCACATGTCAAAGATTAGAGTATAAATTATATCTGCAGTGGCGAATTTACAGGTGTTAAAGATTATCACAATGCATTTTTGGAGGGCCCTTTATCCATCACAAAACTAAAACATTTCTCACATGAGCTTTTGAATCCTCTTCAGGGTCCCTATGATCGTGGGGGCCCTTCACAACTGAGCCATGGTAAAAGCCAACGCTAACGGCTGCCATTCGCCAGTGATCACTGAAAAAATATTTTGCCGACTAAAAAATTCATGTTGGTCGCCAAAATTGGCAACCTCCAATGATGTATTTATTCTTATGAAAAAAATGCAAAGTACTGATGCATCAGCTCCAATTTTGTTTTTAAAACAGGCTTTTGCATTCTTATTGGCAGGTCAGGTCAATGCCGATCAATGATTTAAAAAAATGTATTGTTTCTAAAAATTACTTTCGTATTTTTCTGCAATAAACTTTGTATTAAGCAATATTGAAGAAATAAGAATTATCGTAAATCGAAAGCAGCTGCTAAAAGATTGCTGCACAATTACAACAAAACACTAAGATTATACATAACACGTGGCATCAAAGAAACACAAAAAGCCCAAAATACATAGAATTCAGCATATAAAAGTGGAAAGTGAATGACTTTGGATATTAATATCAAAAATAAATGCTTTAAGTGTTGAAAATTAGAGAAATATCAAAGTTTCTTCAAAATGGCGCCTTTAATCGCTTTTGTTTCCTTATGGTGATTGTTACTTCTTGAACAATAATTATATATGGTTGGATCTAAAATTTTTAAAAATTATTTTTAAAAAAAAGGTTGTCTAATGAAGTAATACATACACAGTAATACATATTCTGCAACATTAATTGCTGCCTTTTAGGTTTCCAATTAAAAGATTTAGTTTCCTTTGTGGGCAGCAATCCGCCCAACAACTTCCCCCAAATAGTGAAGATTTTCGACCCAACAATGTATTTTATTGATAATAACCTTAAAAATTGC